>JAGDQP010064570.1:153-10690 GCA_022664845.1 Lepisma saccharinum | reverse complement strand
GTTTTGAGGGTTTCTTCGCAAGAAATTTCGAGTCCTTCTTCTGGTAATAATACAATTAGTTTTAGTTTATAAACATTAGCCTGAAGATCTTTCTTATTAGGGAACAGGTGTACGAAGAGAAGTGAGGACATCAGGCGCGGATTTCGGATCGGCAATAGGTAGGTCCACAAGTTAGAACCCCGTGGTCACCATCCTCACTGAGGTTTTCCAGGATTTCTTCTCAGTTTCACCAGACGAATGCCGGGATGATACCTTAAAAGCTAGGTGGATACCATGCCAACTTGAGCCAAAGATGTCAAAAGCCCATAAATTAATTCCAATTCGAAAAACGCTACAAAATATGGTGTCTTTCGAACATCTCATCCTCATGGGTCAACTTTACTTTTCCTCTTATTTTCAGATGGATTATAGAGTACATGGATTAAAGCAGATTATCGTTTGAAAATGTCTTTACGCAGCTCGTATCATGCTGTTAATTTCGTGTTTTGAGTTAATAATCTCTGAGTCTGTTGTTTTTGTCCTCTTTTCTACTTGGAACGCCAAATCTCGAGAAATGGGGGAGTGAATGCTCTTTTCTTAACCCTGTTATGCATTTGGAAGCTCTTCTCTCCACGAAGAGAGTTTAGTATTCCATTGAATAAAAGGAGCGTGTTTGCTCCCCGATATTCATCTCCTGCCCGGTCAGTTCTATTCATTGCCAGGAACAGGTTCCTTCTCCCGGCCCCCTACTTTTTGCGGCTCTCCAGGGAAAATAAATGTGGCGCGTGACCGTGGTAAAGTAGCCATACTTCCTGCCACGGTTTTCTCCAGAGGAGTTCCTTGTGATTGTAATACAAAACAGTACAAAGAGTATCTGAATATGATTACGTCTTTCACACTTCGCATATCATATTCTTATGAACTCTACACCATGCAAAAGAGCAGAACCTGCTCCCTGTCAAAAAAGAAATACTATTTCCCTTGACAGACAAGTTTTGTTGAAAAGAAGGGGAATAGTCTTTGGGCCAATTAGAAGCTAAATATCTATTCGGTCTCGTCACATGATCAGTATTATTATCTTAAAGCAAGTTCTGTACTATGTAGCGATAATTATTTCTTTTTTTTTTTCAATATGAAGTTCGTGTCATATTCCCTTCCTCTTGTTCTTCTATATCCAGTAAATCTAGTTCGTAATATTATAACAGCTGTAAGCGAGACAATGCAGAAAGCAATTGTGTAGGCTTAGCAACAAGCTGTATTGATCAAAATGTTGGCCCAAACTGTTCATCTGTTACATACACTGCCTAATTGCAATGAAATGAGCGAGACAGGTACAACAATATAGCAAATTTCAACCCGATCGCTCTTTATTCAGATCACGCATTTAGAACAAAATCACAACCACTTAGTTTGCCACGTACATTCTTAGCACATCAATAATTTGAAAGGCGACTCGAAAGAGTATTATATGAAAGTCACCAACTGGCTTGCTTGATTTAACTAATAAGAATAATTTACGTTTTTTTTTTTCTTAGAATTATGGGTATACCAAAGCAGGAATCCTACATGCATCTAACATGTGAACAATAACAAACATTTTTAAAAAATCCACAATTCCACTACAGCGGATATTGATTTCATTCTCTAACTCTTCTTTCTGGAACAAGTGTTTTCATCAATTCACTAACTAACTCTATGGCTTACGGAACTCGCAAGATCATGGCCGCAGTAACAAAAGTTCACCATTGGATTATGTCCTGGGCAAGATCAAGACAGTTTTCATCATGAACATCTACCGCTCGAAGATCCTTTTTAGTATTGTCATCCCAACGACGTGTCGGTCTTGCCAACGGCCAACTAGAACATAATCTTCATTTTTCTCCCATTCGAGCGACATACACCAAAACGCCGTGGCTCAGTGGTAGAAAGTTGGCGTAGAATTCGGAAGGTCGTGGTAAGACCCCGACGGCCGACCATCCTGACTGAGGTTATTCCAGGGATTTTCCTCAGTCACACCAGGCAAATACCGGGATGACACCTTCAACATAGGCCCTGGCCGACACCTTCCCTAATCCTTCTCTCTCCCCTATCTAGGCCTGAGCCTTAGATGTCTAAAGGTCATAAATAAAATTCAAATTCAATCGAGCTACATAGAGCTCGACTGAATCGCCCATCTTAGCAGTCGTAATCCTTAATTCTACTAAAATGTGAACAATTCCTGCAAGTCTAATCGGATAAACACCTAATTTTTATTTCACATCGCATGTAGCCTTGCATAGCCTATGAAGTACAGAATTTCTGTATTGTTTCAAAACATAAACTGCACATTATAAAACAATGAATTGTATTCTCCACTAATGAAAGTGCATTATTGTAATTGGTACCTTATTGAAACATTTTAAATTTAGCAAGTTTACTTCGAACTTTGTTTCGTGATGTCATACCATGGCCAAAAGCAAGTTTAAACGAAACAATACGTGAAATAAAGGAAAGCGAATGAGTAATCTTCGCTAAGTTCTGCTATCATCTGAAACGCCAGAAAACTTAAATATTTAATATAACTCTTATTAACTGAAACCCGTAATTAAAACATATATTAAACGAACTTATATAACAAATCCACAATCCTAGTAGTTTCTAATTTAATGACGTGAGTTCAACTCTTCCAATAACAACAAAAAAAAAAAAAAATTGGATTAAATATCCATCGTGTCGTCATTTTGCGAACGAGTTATCTTCCCTGAAATATGTAATACACTTTCACAATTAAATGCAGTTCAGAAGTACAAAAGGCTCTTAGGGACAAGGTCGTGAGCGCCTATTTCTTTAATATAGGATTAAGACGGTATATTTCTATTAATGACCACCTAAAATTGGCACTTCGACCACTGATTAAGTTCATGTTCCAATAGATATACTCGCGGATAGTCATGAACAACATGGTGATCGCTAAACCCAGTCAAGCAGTATGATTGTGTTTAAATATTTTGGCAACATATAATATGTATTGTATGTTACTGAATTTATTTTTAAAATATGACGGAATTTAATAAAAACATTTAATTAGTAGTTCGTAATTTTGATAAAAAATCTTTCTGGCTTCCTGATTTCATGTCACACATTTCTTGTCATTGTTAGAAAATTATTCTTATTTCCTCAGTGAAGTAAAGGTAGTCACAAAATATGTTTTGATGTTTCAACTTATTTTCAGTCTAAAAAAGAAGCGCTCGTTTTTCCTTAAACAAAAAGTTTTCTTCGACTAAACGATGTCGTTGCACACAAGTAAAAGTGACTAATTCTTAACTGTAGTTTATACAAGAAAATATCGTGTCAAATTAAATATTTCAAAATTTACGATGAAATTTCAGTAGCCTCCTTTCGCCTTAAATCTGTGGAAGTCGAACATCATAGAATTTAGTATTAATAATATGCCGTTTTGTTTGATTTAAATAAATCTATGACTTGCATGTGCAACTATGTACGCAACCACATCCCATACACGCAATCACAACAGTTGAATTTAACTATATCTTACTATACTCAACTTCTATATGCCTAAAGATAAAGATAAAGATAAAATGAATTGTATGGGCGGTAACCTATATGCCTAAAGCTATACAAACTATGTTATATCATGAAGGTTAAAAAAAAACATTTTGATCAACTTCCTGTAGCTAAACTCGGGAAGGGCGATAGTTCTGTTACCGCCCATACAATTCATTTTATCTTATCTTATCTTATCCTGTAGCTAAATCTGATATTGTTAAATCTCCATCAAAGTACAGCGTACTGTTAAAATATTTCAGATACACTTCTTAAAAAGAAAGAAAAAACAGGCAACTACAGCTGCCTAGAAATTTTCTAACCTTGCAGTTTACAGAAAAAGAGAAAATAGAGTCCTCAAGCGAAATTTGAATACGGATTGTTCAGTTAGAAGTGTCCAGTGTATTACTGATTGAACTAAGCTGCCAGTTATATGAAAGCACTAGATGAAAACAGTATAGAGGGTAAGAAATACGTTGCTCGAAAACATAAACAAAGTCCCACGACTTACGCCATGTTTTAATCACTTTTTTCTCTTCGTCAATTAGGGATCGCAATCCCCTTCACTGAGAATATTTCCCTTTTCTTTTCAAATACGTGATCAAAATGGCGACATCAAACACTTGATCAGAATTGTATGTTTGGTTACGAGACGAAACCGTTTTATCTTTCTGCGCATGTGCGAAAATCACACTGGAACTGAAAACTCAGAACCTCAAACAACGCAAAAGAAATTTCTCGGTATGTTTCTAGGATTACTCTCAAACGTCCTGAAAATGAAACATTACTGAATATATCACGGAATGTTTCCATTTTATTTTATTTTTTGACAGTGTAGAAAACGAGTTACTGAAAGATTATCGGTACGTGTCTAGCCCCCAGATCCAAACATTAGCGAATAGAATCTCGGACGCGACTATACATCCAATCCTTTATATTCAATGGTCTTTGATTCTCGAAGCGCATATGGGAACTTTCTTTTGTTCAATGGTTAAAATCTCTTTGCAGCATGTTATAAACAGTGAAATCAATAAGAGCAACACTTCTCATCTATACGAAGCAAAAAACCATAAAAAACATATTGCTTTGAGCTGTTCAATGCCTAAATTGTTATAATTGATAACCACATACAAAATTAACAGAATATATAGATATTGTTTTAACGAAAAGTCCCCTATTTCAATCTGAATATATCGTATTAGCACAGGATATTAATTAATTAATTTACTAAATGTGTATTAGCTAATTATGTTTAACGATACTTACCTGGTGCGTAGCAATTCAGCTTCAACAAATAAATAACTAGAGCAAAGATGCGAATAAGGGTTTAAAGCGCATTTGGAGTTTACGGAAGAAATTGACTGAAAACGTGTAACACACGCTTAGACCTATAGACCTCTTCTATAGGGGTGATGGTGGTAATGTTATTCCTTCATCATTGTTTACGAAAGACTGGTACTTTAAATATGAAATTTACTTATTTATTACTATAGTAGTAATTACTAACTCCTTCACTAGTTTATTTGGATTAATTAATCACTTGAAACAGCACACTATACTATAACACACTCACTATAATATATTAAAGTGTCCTATATTATCCTCTTACTCCTGTGATGGGCACGTTATGTAGTGACTAAGACCCCTTTTCTATTCTTCTCACGAGTTTTTCCCACTTTAAAAAGACATTACAGCCGCAAATTGCGATAAAAGTTCTATACAACGTTGCTTCTTGTGTTCAGATGGTTCAATGTAAACCCTCATTCTAATGTAAATTGTAAATTCAAAACCGAAAATTCAATTCATACTCTAGACCTTCATTCGTGGCTTTGTTCCAATTTATTACGTTAAGACAAGGTGGGTTGAAAACCGTTTGAAGTGTAACGAAATATTACTTGATTTTCACTTTCAACTTAGGTTTACAAAAGTTTTGTTTAGAACAACACTCAAACACCGAAAATATGCTCAATCACTACCTAGGCATGCTAACTAAAATGATAAAGTAACTAACTAGTACATAGGCTGAAAAAACTTACCTCAGAACCAATAGCCCAGGCGACGAGGACATTGTTGCAGTTGAAGAACAGCGGGGGCATGTTTGGCTGGTAACAGCTTCGGCCTTCATCTCGAGCATGTTCCTCAAATTCGTCATGATTTCCATGGCACTCGAAGATGATCACATGATGCATGTATGGTCGGTTGCCGTTGTCATTCTCATGGATGGGTTCATACTGGAACGGGCAGCGTCGAGGGCGTCTATTAGCTACTTAAGCTCGGTTGAGGCACAGCATAAGAAGATATAGGCGCCCATTACAATATTAAAATTGTAATACTTTACACAAAATTATTTTGAGTTTTGATTTGATGGATTATTTACAGCATGATAAAGAAAGATTCTGAACATTTCCATCATTAATTAAGTTATTTGAAAAGCAATTTTGAATGTTTTAATTCCAAGTATGATATGTTAAAAATATTGAAAATGAGCATTGATTTCTTAAGCATTAGAATGACTAATTTTTTTAAAGCAAGGAAATAGTCTATAATTTTCACTAGTGATAATACCCTACTTTAAAATATCTTAAGATAACTAAACCGTCTCACTAAATATCAGATGTATTCTGTTCTTTGGAAATAAATATTATTCGGATATTTTATTTATAATCATGAAGATTCAAAAAGAAATGTACACGTTATTGAATTTATACAAGAAATGCTATTATACATAAGATCACGCTATGCAACGTCTTCGCTGTTAAAACATTTCTATATATTGTAGAAACCAAAATAACATTGTGTAAAAGATCCTCATTTTCTTTATAAACACACTCTCAATAATATCTTAATACAATTTGGAAGCTATTTTGCGCTTTCAGCAAAAGACATTTCGAAGAACCATTGACAGTCACGTATTATTGACCTCTTATTCTCAATATTATTTTAGGTGAATATCCGTTACAACTCAAGAACCTTGTTTACAACTAATAACGGAATCTGTAATATATAGAAGTGAACCTCATAAACTGATACCGTTCACGTTAATTTGACGTCTGATTCGTTAATTGAACGTATCTTCTTTGTCGTAAATCAGAAAAAATGTTACTGATCCATCAGGTTATTGTTAATTTTGGGTTACGTATATGGATTTTATGAACGCTGTATGGAACTATAAGAACATGTTTTGTTCAAAATATAAACGATAATGAACAAACATTCCCTTCAATGATATAGATATGTAATATCTGATATAACTAGGAAAGCTAGTTATGGAGATTCATGGAAATTCTACATTAACTCTGATCAATGTAATCAATGAATTGATGGAAAAACTTTTGACAACATGGATAAATTCCTGTCCGCTCTTCTTTCATGTTCATAGATATTCTTCTACTTCTCTCACTTCCCTCATCACATGTTTTCAGTTATTTTGTTCTTAATATGTATATTATTGGCCAAACTACAAGTAATATTGTTTTGAACTGAGTACGAAATAAATCTGAGTTATTCCGTGGAAGTTTGTTTGTTTTCATGAAATTGTATCATATTATGCATTTACAACTTCTGTTCAATTTTAAATTTCTTTTGCTTTTCATCTTCTCCACTTTAATCCTCAAGTTATATACTTAAAGGCAAATATAAATATTGAGCAATCTTCATGTTAACAATTACGATATTTTGAAAAGTTGATACTGTCTTTCTTCATTATATTTGTTTGTTCATTCACATTCCTTCCTTTTATAATGCCTAGGTATGTTCGGTAGCCTGCATTTATAAAATCAATCAAATTATAGCTTCAAACAAGAGATACGGTGTATCAAACTTGAAGTTAGAATGGTTAGACTATTACAGTCTTTGTTATACTCCACAACAATCATTCACGTCAAATTCAACAAATTGTCTTCATCTCGATTTCAGAATTTTTTTCTATTATTTTTTGTTGGAATGAAAAGTAAACATGTGTTTAGCTAGAAACTACCTCATAATACAATTTTTATAACATTTATAAGCAACAGTAGGTACATTCTAGTATATTAATCATATTTCACATATTTTTGTTTCTTATTAATTAAAAGAATATTATCCACGACATACTCCGCACTATAAGTTAATTTAAAGCAACCACTACTGTATTCTTCTTCCACAATGACATAAATGTCTAGGCTATGCAGGATGCAACAAGAAACGGAGTGCGATTTATGTTAATAGACAATGGAGCTAATGCAATTTAATAGCTGTAGGTAATTAATTACCTTTATGTCTGGTCGAGATGTTGTCTGTGCTCCCTCATGTCACTGTATAGTAACATATCTTCGTTTGAATACACTAGAACCAGCAAAGTCAATTTAGTTTCGATGGGTAAATCTTCCTTGTACTCCACTTAATTAATAGTATCATGTACCTTCACGGTATCTCTATTCTGTGATTATATAACAATCAAAATTTTTTAATCATTAGAGATCTGATTTGTGAAGTCATCAGATCTATAATCTGATTTGTGTACTTTTTTTTTACATCAAGCATATCTTCATTACAGTTTAACTGTATACTTAATAAAGTATCACCCATATACTTTATTATAATCAAATTTACAGAATATTCAAGTATTAAAGATTGCAAGGTTTCAGGTTCAGATTGCAAACAATCACTTCTTGCTATCCTGCACTTAAAAGATTACTATTTTCCACAGCAGATTCTATTCTTATAAGAAACTTTCATTCAACCAGGTTGATTGCCTTGCAGCATTAATGAGATAACTTAGAAGCTCGGTGAAATATATACTGTGTGAAGAATCTAATCCCATTTGCCAATGTATTACCTTCGTTTAGAAATGTATACGTGGAAAATGAACTATTTCGCACTTCTGTACTTATCTTAATCTCTCGTGGCTTATTTATTTCACGTTTCCCAATAACTAGGACTATTTGAGGCATTATATAACTTCTTCAGAGAACTTGACAAATGTAAAATAAAATTATCCTTTCACATATTATACCGTGATGTAATCAAAAGTTTTATCAACGAATATTGTTCATTATATGTAAAGTTAGCAAAAGATGATTTCATGAATAGAAATACTCTTGCAAATAATATAGAAGAATAGTATAGTGTCCAAATATATACGCCGAGATACGTTTTGCTTCCATATTAAGAAGTTGTTATTTATTTAAAAATTGCTGTGAAAATTTGTGGTCTTATTATGTTGATCATTTTAGTTACGAAAAAGGTTCATTCAAGATGATCCTACTTGCAGCTACACACACGTCATGTGAATATTTTTTATCCAGGTCAATAATATATGAAGTACGTCAGTAATACACTCTGATAACTCAAGATCCAATCCTTCGAAATCATTGATTTGATGTGCTTAGAAATGTTCTATTTATTTTTCTCAAACAATATATATGCGTGCACCTTCACAAATGAGTATTAAATTTGACTCTGAACATCTTTTATAAGTTTATACCTATTTCCAATGTTACAGTGTAAAGTTACCTATTATTTTGATTATATTTTCGATGTAGAAGAGGATTCATGAGATTGGAAATTATAGTGCAGTTGGTGTACAAAATTGAAGTGTGATAAATAAGCAAATATATTTCTTTCCACGTTTATTTTTTTTTACGCGCAAGGTTTCAGAAGCAAGTTCCAGAATTAATTACTTCATGTAATGGGTAAAACTGTGATCTCAATATGAAGGTAGTACTTCAGGATGTGGTAAATTACCATTTATTAAAACTTACTACGAAATTGGAGTATGTTTATATTTTGCACATATCTCATATGTACTGTACACATACAAATTTGCAGGTACACAAATTATATCGTTTCATAATTGTATTGTCCATTGCATTTATGTAAGAAGATGCTTTATTTTTATATTTTTTTAAAAAGTTAGGATTGACAAGAATCTTTATTGGATTTGGCTTTCAAAGGAATGCAAATCTTTGCATTAGCTTGAATTCATGACTTTCCCTTTCTACTCAGTACTGAAAAAGAAATATGAAAAAAAAAATCTATATCCATATTTCTGTTCAGATATTCCTTTTACAAGATGCGTCTGTTACGTCATCGTGCTTTCCACTTCGCTGCACGGTAGCCTCGAGAATGAAACATTTAATTCTTGCCATCACTTACTTCTCCCACCCGTGTTGGTTGGTGATTTACGCTAACTTAAACAGTTTGCACCAAAGTCCTTGTCATTATAGTTACTTTTAAATAAGGCCAAAGAGTATACTTTAAAAATCATCACCAAGAAAGTACTGTTAGATTTCCTTTGATGATAAGGCGGTTGAAATAAGAATGAAGTCAACCACTTATAAAGATTCGTCTTAATCATTTTCCTCTGTTCAGAATTTCAACTCATTTTAAGCAATTTTCTCACATCAAATTAATATCATTTTATAAAGGATGGCAAATACTGCAATTAAATATTTTTCTTATGAGCAAATATAAGAATTTCATTTTTATTTTAGTTACCTAGATTCTGTAAGAAATCTTGTTTATTTTTCCTCAATAAAGTTAACATCTTGTAACTCATTCTAAGGAAATTTCATCCAAGTTTCTGCTCGGACAGTGTTCATTCTTCTTTGTGAAAGTAATATATTTTTTTCTCTGAAGATCGTTATAACAGACAAAACTAAGCTTACTTCTAAACTGCGATACGTTTGATTATTGTTTTTTTTTCCTCTTGGTAGAAAATATTGAAATTGATCACAGGAAAGTGTACTGAAATTTCCCTTTTTCTCAAAATCGATATTTTTGAAACCTTGCAAGTCTACATTTTTAAAGTATCATTTCAATACCATCTTCATTCAGCTTTTCAGTTTTAATGTGAGTATTTTCACATAGCCATAGATTGTGATAGATTGTGATGAAAGTGTCAAGTAGTATGGCCATGTTTCGACAACAAGAAGTTCGTTTACAAATATTTGAACAACGTTGGTATAACGTTGCATCCAGTTAGTTCAAGGAACAAATGTAATTCATACTTTGTAGTTTACAAATATTTGAACAA
>JAGDQP010064569.1:0-11551 GCA_022664845.1 Lepisma saccharinum | reverse complement strand
CACAATTCTCGATTTTGGTGTTTAAGCCTCGAACATTCTGATAGTATGCGCTAACTATTAAGCTATTCATCATTATTAGAAGTAGTATTCTCCCTTTTATCAAAGACTAAATTTACTGTATCTGGATTTAAAACCCTTGTATTACTAGTTGAGTTGTTGGGTTTGGAAGGGAATGTGCTACTATCAATATCATGTACCACTATTTTACCTACCTGCAATTTGCCTAGAAATCTAGTATACATTACCCCTTCCGGCCAAAAGGTTGGATTATCAATTCTATTATAGTAAGTAGACGGGACTAACACATAGAAAGAGGCATAACCAGAGTACTTGGTCTTTAATGTTTCGCATCTAATAGGACGTACACTTGCATAATCCAGAACATAATCTGCGATTTCCTTAGATGAGACACTGAGATCCAATCTCGTCACAAACAGAGCTGCTGGTTTCTCAACATGAGAATTTACCTTTAATTTACCACTCACTGGAGTATCTTTTAGCAAAAGAGTTTTCGGTTTGCCATAATTAGTAAATATATTCTCTCGTTTTGTAGGGATAGAATTATTGTACTTGTTCCGTTTTTTATGCCGTACAACAGACCAACTTTCGTTTTCATTACTACCATCATCCTCTGTCACTGACTTTTGTACCCTTGTATTATTTCCACTATCGATACTCGTCACGGCACGAAACTTCATTGCGTGACTTCTCATGCATTACTTCCCTGTTTTGAGACACAAGAGTTCTAGTTTCATACCTGTCACCGGGTCCATCATTAACTGATATCCCCTTATTTATATCAGGTGACACACGAGATGTGTCTTGATGATCACTTACCGGGGGTAAGGAAGCGGTCTTCACTGTGCACCATTGTAGTAAATTTTCGGACCTCACCATATCAGAAGCAACCTGTGCGTATGTTTTTGTTTGTCAAAGAGTGTGTACCAAGTCAATCAATTTGCAATTCTCCTGCTTCAGGGTGATGAATTCAGCCTTTAAACAATCTAATTGTTCTTGAACTGAAATAAAACTTCAATTTAAATTATCACTCCGGTATTCACAGTCTTGACACTGTACATGAGAATCCGTCGTTATAGCTTGTTCCTTCATTAAATTAGAATCGAAGAAATTATCAGATTCATTTTTGTTAAATGGTAGTGAATGTAAATTTATATTCGTACCTGTAGCGGTAGAGTTCATTTTCTTTCGGTGTCACAGTTCTGTTGCCATTCTCATTTCTAACACATTACTTGCATTTGAAGGATGAAGCTCCATTTTTCTTGTAAGTTTCATATTAGTATAGAAACCCCTTCTAGGCAAAGACAAGAGTGACGCAAGAATTCTACTCACAAAAGAAGTGATATCCATTTTGCGAGTGACTCTCTTTGTGACACTATGACGGAAGTGTTTCCTTTGCAATAAAATTAGGAGATTTAGTATCATTCCGCCATAGTGACACAAAGAAAGTCACTCGCAAAATGGATATCACTTTTTTGTGAGTAGAATTCTTGCGTCTCTCTCGTCTTTACTCCGAAGGCTCTTTTATACTGATATCACATATTTTGTAAGGATGCCTATTAAAAAAAGTGCATAGTCTTCATACAAAAGGCCGATTTTGGGCCCTATCTCGAAAACGGTAACTCCTATCAACAAAATAAGCTTCGATGTACCTCAACTTCTTGGGGCCCGCAATTGATCCCCCAAACTCCGGCACCAACCACTTTGGTCTAAAGCAAAAAGATAGACAGAATGACGAAGGCCCTTTTTTATTATTTGTGAAAATTCTGTGATTGGGCTAAATAGGTCATAACTTTTGAACCCCTTCAACGATTTTGATGTGTTATACACCGTTTGAAAGGTATTGCAGCGTAGATTATGATTCCGTAAGCATCGTCCGCCTATATGGTCTTTGGTAAGTACTACTACCAGAAATGTGAAATTCTGATTTTTTTCCAACCGCCCTAGGGGGTCCCAGGGGGGTCCTACCGATCCAATTATTTTTCTGTGTATTAGTATGACAAAGGGCTTTCAAATGTAACTTCAAGCATCAAAATCGGGTTTATAGTTTGCTAGATCCGAAATTAGTTGAATATATGTGAGTGCCGCTAATATACTCGTTGCTTAACGTCACTCGAAGAACTACAATTCTTCCTGATTCTACGGTGATTATTTTGAGACACCCTTTCACATGAAATCTAGTATCACATATACATTACATTTTCATACCATTTGCTTTCCATAAATTCAACCAGCGATATCCACAAGCGTCTTTCGCCGGCGCCATCTTGAATAATCCTGGATAATAATAATGATAATAATAATAATGTAACGTATATAAAGTTGAATTGATATTCTTTTCAATAGAATAATGGTACATATTGAATACGGAATATTGATATTAATTAAAACATTGGTACTGTTAACACAAAACTTAAATCCAAAACGAATATATTCTGTGAATTTTTAATTATATTATACTCACATATGTACACTATGCTGTAGCATTATAAAATATATTATCTAAATCCCATATGTAGGTTTCTCTTAAACTTTCTTTCGCTATCCCGTTAATCTTAGTTGCAATAATAACTTTAAGTATAAACAAACAAGCTTCCCATCCATTTAGATTAGAACAAAACGAAGTCAAAGAATTAATTTCTCGTACAATCTAAGCATGTATAGCGAATCTTTGCTCCGTGATATCCCTTGACTATCCAAAAATACTATTTCGTTGATATTTCCCCAATTAACACGAAAGTTCTCCTTCAAAGAACGAGTAAAAATTAAACTTCTGTCACTATAAACATCCTTGGGAGAATTTACTTTCATCAGCTGAACGTTAGCTCTCTCTCTCTCTCTCTCTCGGATCGAACCTAAATCCCCTCGGAAAAGTATCATTAACAAAAGTCTTGTCAACTTGTCAAAATTTCAATTACGAAAAACTAAAACCCCCCCTGTTTATAGTTACCGTTACTACTGCAGTCTCTTCTTCGGGTGGGACCAATTTTCACTCCCGATTTTAATCGCAGCCTAATACCGAACTTGCTAGACACATAGTTATGCGAATCTCTACTTATTAACAACAATGCCTACGTCGCACAGCCGGTAGACATAGAAATACACTCAACTTTATTCTGCGACAAAAATAAATCAGGATCACAGCGGTCCTCAATAAAAACTAGCAGGGAAAACTTTCCATCGGAAAGAAAAACAACTTCCTGCAGATCCAAACTGGCTTCGAACCTCTGGCCATCAATGTGATCAGCAGAGAGGGGACACTCGCCCTGCTATCTCTCTAAATTTACAGCACCTCTGCCCAAAATTATTCTTCTTTCCTCTTCGGCTCGTGCTAATATGCTCCACTACTCTTAACGCTACCAAAACCTACATTTCTCGGTCTTTGCCGGGAATCGAACCCGAACTTAAAGCGCAAATCCGAGGAGGGTCCGTGGCCCCAATGGCTCTGGAGCGCACTGACGCAGATCTTTACGTTAACACAACAGAACAAACTACTTCAACAACTTATCGAAAAATTATTTCCAACTACTTCTTCAGCTACTAAAACACTAACTGCGATGGCCCTTTATAACTTCTAGGATATCTTCCAGAAACAACGAGGGTGGGCGTGAGAGACAAAGCATTGAGAGCAAAAATCTACGAATAAGACAGCAGAAAAATGGATGACTTCCTTTCGCTGAACGTGTAAACTACATCCCTAAAGTAAGATTTCTAGCTAAAGTTCTTCCCTTTACGTTCCTCTTACAAACAGAAAGCAAAATATAAGTTACAAGCAAACCATTCCAATACATTGAGTACATATAAAAATATATAAAACACTAAAAAATAAAATTAAATGAAAACATTAACACAATTAATAAGCATAGGAATATGAAATTAACATTATATATATGGCAATAGCCAATGGCACAACTTTTGGTCGGGACAAGGGATAACATACAGCTATTTAGCTTAGGGACACTGTGCCATCCACCGTACTTCCCGCACCTTGCACTAACAGATTATCACCTCTTGTATTCCCTGTACACCCACCTTCGTGTGAAATCCGTGTCCAATGAGGCAGACTTGCAGCAGGCACACATGCAGTTTTGCCGCCAGGGGATTGTGCAGATGCAAGAACGTTGTGAGAAGTACTGGATGTCGATCATTATTACTTTGAGGACTAACGGTGACGGTTTCTGTATACCTTTCTGCTTCTGACTATCAAAACGGCTAGAACATTTTTGGTTACATTGTGTAATATATCAGCAACCACTGTACATATTATTTTTCTGGTTAGGACATCAGACTCATGATATCCAATGAGTCTCATTTGGAACTTTTCAACTGTGTAAAGTTCGTCACATTCGGTGCAAGAAGTGTCACTGTACTTGAATGAGAAACTCTATAATGAAAGTGAAACATTATGGCGTGGGCATTTCTTCGTTCGGTATCATAGGTCAAAATTCTTCGCAAACTCCCCCGGTCGTGTCGCTATACTTGATGGAGATCGTCAGGTCGACCGTTCTCCTTCAGGAGGAAGTAAGTTGTACAACATATATGGTTTTAACAAGGTGCATCTGTCAGTTCACGACGTGTTGCGAGCTCAGGTTTCCCGGTTTTGTTTTTTTCTATATTTGGCCGGGGGAAACGTCGAAATTATCTACCATGGTATACTTCTACGAATAGATAGTGAGGGTACCTAGTGAGTGTTGGGTTGTTTGCAACACTTTCTCAATCATTGGATCCCACAAGAGCGTATTACTGTAAGTGTCCCCGGTGGGTGAGTGGCAACGATCACTGCCTTGTAATCAAGGGATCCCGGTGGGGACACAAGTGGTACGGATCCCACGTTAAATTGTAGGTTCCGTCCTAAGTAGCTTACCAGCTTGTTTAGGATGTTAATGACAATCAATCAAGAATCGTATTAAACATTCCCTCAGGTATGTTGGATCTTGCGATACACGCTCTCTTCAAACACATGGATGGATGTTTCACACGCAATGGTGAACACCTACTTGTCATTATGGTCAAGGGATGAAATTTAATGTTCAAAATAATCTCAATGGCATTTCTTTGTCTACGAACTCTCATTATTTTTCGATTAATTGTTTTATTCTGTACGTCATGTCGCCTCGTGTGTATCATATTCTTAACGGTCCCGAACCCTGTGTAATATGAATGAGATTGAAAATGAAATGTCTGGCAGCTTGAAACTTCATTTTACTTAATTACTAGAAGAAAAAACATTACAGCTCTCGTCGTCAAGGAATAACAACTATTTTATGAGATACAGACAATGTACGTCTTCTCTACATGTGTTAACTCCCGTTGTCTCTCTGTGTCTGTCTGTCTATATATCTACCTGTTTATGTCTAACTCTACCTTTCTCTCATTAACAGAGTAGCGAACTAATCCATTATAGATCACTGTATGCTGTGAAGGTGTAAGCACCAAATGTTTTTTTTTTTTCAAGGAACAAATGACGCCGCAAATTGAACCATGATTGTCTCGGCAACCTTAAACAACTGAGCTACGAAGAATTCACGAAATCCGTCACATTTCTCGCAATATATTAAAGAAGTTTGATACGAAAATGAGTAAGTCTGTTGTCACTTATCAAGACAAATTGTGAACACGGTGCGTACAAGAAGTGTATGTAAAATCGTCGTGTAAATTTTGTACGAGAAGAGTGTAAAATCTTCGTTGGGGGTGGGGTGGGGGAATCATAAACTCCTGACAGTTCTTCTGTACATTTTATACATCTTTAATTCACAAATTTAAGACTTATTCAGAGAAATTATGTACAAAATGTTTACAAGAAGTGTATTTTTACAATATATGAAAGCGTTTTCTAAACAAATTTTAAGCTATCGAAATGTAAAGTTCAAGGAGAATTAATAAGATCAACGTCCTAAGGAATTATAAGAGATGTTATAGTATTGGAATGGACTAGCCACTATGGTCTAGTGGCTAAAGTCACAGACTTCTTGTGACACTCGGAAAGTTAGTATTCGAATTACTTACTTTCTTCAATATACTTTATCAAAAATCTAAACAAACGAGGCGGAGTCCAGTCGGGGGACCTCACATAAACTACCGCCAGCCTTCATCAGCGAGGATCCTATTTATATGATCAATGTTGCGTTCGAAAAATTTGCGGCGAGACCTATCCAACAACATATTAACCACCTTCCTAACCCCAGTAGTTCCAAAGTTGAATTTCCCCTTTGAAACTCGAAATCAACCCCTGCAATCTGGATGGATGATACAGGTTTGAGCTCGTCTTATCGAGACCTTTCCAACGACACTTCAAATTTCCTAGTCCTAATAGTTCCAAATTGAAAGTTCCCGTCTTGCAATCTAGATGCAAGGCGCTTGTTTGGACTTGTCTTGCTAAGACCTTCCTATCCCTAGTAGTTCCAATGATATAATTGCTCTCCCCTAAATCTGAGGCTGTCCCTATCTCTGGAACCCCCCTGAAATTTTGACGAATGATACAGGTTTGAGCTTTCTCTTCGAGACCTTCACAACGACACCTCAAACACCTTTCTGAGTTTAAAGTTGTCGACAGGTGGAGCGAGCGTTCGCATAAGGCTTCACAGCATCACAGCTAAAAAGAGTTTCTGAGTCATGTAATTAAAGGAGTCCATGGTTCGAGCTCCAGTACAGACACAAGTGATTTAGAATGTCTACACTCAAAGATTGTCGGTCCGGTCCACAAAATGCTATGGAGGACAGCGACAAGGGGTTAGCATGTTTGCTGTCATTGCGCATGGTCACAAGTCCAAGCACCATGGGTGTGCATTGAACTCATTGGTTTGCAGATCACAATCACATTTTACCAAATTCTGTAGGTCCTGCTCTTGGAGTTTAACAATAACGGATTGAAACGTTCATATTTACCACGCGTTACATGTAAAGGAAGGATAACGAAGGGAAATAATTTTTCTCGAATAATTTTCTGTCATTTTGGTAATAGTACCAATTGATAATAACAACAATATTACATGAAATCACTTATTACATTATTATCCAAAACATATTTTAGGCAGTTTAGAACTACACTGACGATAGAAATGAAGAAAGAAATGTGTAAAATGTTGAGGAAGAATTTTTAGCACACGGATCGTTACTTGATAGACCCTCCTTACTTTCGTTTTTGTGTACAAAACATGTAAAACAGTTTTTAAATGTCAAGATTCATAAACTGCATAATTCATCATGGACTCTCACTCGGTTTTGTTACAAAGCATTTTTTTTTATATTAACCTCTTCTCTTAACGTCCACAGAGATACCGTAGTTTCTTTCATTCTTTTCTTTTTCTTGTGTAGGATCAGCTCCAGGGGGTGGCCTTGTCAAGTGACTTAACATATACTTAAGCCACTTGAGAACATTGACACTTTTGTTGTATTATACGACCCAAATGGTATTTTTATTCATGTGTAGCAATATGTCATACATACTCGTGAAATATGAATGGCTTAAACTTTTCCTATACATTTTATTATCATGCTATGTCAAAAGATTTTTTCTGGGTTTAAAATTCTATGAACTTGCAATTTCGAAACCAAGAACTTCCCAAATTCCTCCTACTTTACGGAATCACACAACCACCATTTGAAAATGGGTTTCTTCCCCCCCCCCCCTTTTAGTGCAACTTTCGTATAGGGAGACAAATCATAATCACCAAAACTTACGGTGATCCTCTCCCTAGCCTTTGTCACTAATCCTGGGTGTCACCTCATACCCTCAGTTCTACCAGGTGTAGCAAGAATTGTATACCTTCTTGTGGTGAATGTCTGTGTAATCTTAGAAAATCCATTTCAACTTCAAAAGTCTTCGGCGTGGAAATTCTTTCATGCTACTCAGCAAACCACTCCGAAAGGCATTCATCCCTTTCTTCTTAATACTATTTTTAAGCACAATTTATAAGAGAAAAGTTTGTTAGGCTATACTTTAAGATGTCGGAAATCTTTAAAAGTCTATAATATGAAGGCCTGGAGACTGCAGTTCAGTTCTAAGCTAACAACTAGTAACAAGTAATACAATTTGAAGTGGACACTCAGATCTAGAATAATACAGTACATATATTTTCAAAATCGGCATAAAAACAGCACGTGTGACAAAGATTAGGTACCACTGGCTAGTGGTTGAAGGGAAATTGGCGAGAAAAATTAGTAATACTATTGTTTGTGGTACGCCACTTATGAATATCTGGGGCTATTCAATTCTGCGCACTACGGTAATATCACTGACATCCGCACATCGTTGTACCTATAGCCATCCAGATAGTGACACCGACACATGATTGAAATTGAGTAAATTCTGTCAGACTATATGCCCTCGGAAAAAACTTAACAGACTGTATTCGTATGCCATTCTACGGATTCTACCCAAATCTGCACTTGTACCAGGGTGGGTCTCTAGCAAATATGAATATAGCATCATTTCACTACATATCACCGTAGAGGGCGGCATTGAGTGTAAATTACCGCCAGATATTCATAAGTTGGGTACCAAAAACAATGCTATTACATTTTTCTGCAAATTACTCTTCAACCATTAGCCAATGGCATCTAATCTTTGACATGCAAACTAAGTTTTATATGCTGATTTTATATATAGATTCGATTGTTCACTTGAAATAGTGTTACAATTGTACGATAGTATAGATATTGTCAATCTCTTGTTTACACCGGTACGCTCCGGTATCATATAGTCTTAAACGTTCTGCCAATCTGTACTAGGAGTAAAAATATAATTTTGCTGAAAGAAAATTTAGCTGTTACAGATATTTTCATTTATTTTTGAAAAGACAGAAAAATCTTATAATTTAATGCCAATATTGCATTCTGTAATTATGTTTAAACTCTAGACTGAACTGCGTGTCGTATCAACCCGAAAGAAGTTGGACCTACCAGAGAGCATTCACGTCGAATTGAGGTAAGATAATGTGAGATGAAAGCAATAAAAGAGGAAACGACGTTGTTAGGATAAACTGTATCATCATTAGCGTTCAGCCGAATGCAGCAGATCCTTCAAGATAGGCTAAGACATCTCCATTCATCCTGCGCTCCTACTCTTTGTCCTAGTGTTCCTATTACGATTTTTTTCCTTAGTACTCTCAAGAAGTTACATCTATTTTCCTCCCTCTTCCTCTTTTCCCTTTTAACCATATCCCTCTACGTAGCGAATGTCCTAACCAGTTACTTTTTCTCTTATTTATTCGTTCAATTACTGTTCGTCTCTTCTATAATTCCTCATTGTGTATATTCTGTATCCAGCTGATCTTTCTCTTTTTTCTCCATATCCTCATTTCATATGCTCCCCTAGTTTTTCCATCAACTATTCCTAATATCCAGACGTTTTGGCTCCATAAACACTCTATGCAAAGCATTTCGTCAATCTTTATCTCACCTATTTCTTTGCTGGTGCACAGAGAAGTTCTTGTTAGTGAATGCCTCTTTCACCCTCTTTGTTTCTTTTCATATCCTACATGACTGTAATGAATTGTATATCGAAGGATAATTGAAGGCATTATTAAAGTGAATAATAGGAAGAGGACTTATAAATAATAAGAAATTAAATTATCAAATATTAAGACAAATTCGAAAACTCATTATGTCAAGAGACCAAGAGTTTTAAATGCACTTGAAACAACCTGTCAATTTGTCCACGCCCCTACAACATTCCTTCTAATGTACCCTCCCATTTTCCGGTTCCAACCTTAATCTGTAACTGTGCTGGTGAGGTCCAAACGACCCCAAAGATTACATTTCTCATTGTATCTTTTGGGTCTATTAAACCACGAGTGACTCAAGTTACGAACCATAGGAACTGTACGGAGCTCCACCACCATGTACGATTCAAACAAGCATGGAACTATGGCATTCATGAAGTTCTGCTGGCATCTATTATTAATCCATTGCTCTCGGGATAGCTGCCAGAATAGATTTTGCAAGGTAGTTAAGCTTGTATTACCATACTCCTATTACCGATGTATGGCAATGAAAGTTTAGGTATCCAGCAAAATTTATTTTGGCAGCAATCCCGAGAACATTGGATTAAGCATGGAGTTGTATGAAAATACACGTAGTTACAGCGTCATCTACTCAACACAACGGAGCCGACCGGGTAGCCGTGCTGTCTAAGGCGTTAGGCCAACGACTAGAAGGTCCTGGATTCGAATCACGGCAGGGTTATGGATGTTTGTGTATTTTAACTAGGTGTAAAGGGTCAAATCGTAACGGGCCGAAGTCACAAGTTACTAGACTGGCCCATATAAAATAAAGTTTACCAAAATGTTTATCAACACAACGGAAGATTACATTTGTCATTGTATCTTCCGTTGTGTTGAGTGGACGACGCTGTGACTACGGGTATTATCCTACAACTCGACGCTTGTTTGCATCGTCGCATCGACGGCGGAGTTCCGTACAGTTTCGATGGTTCCTCACGAGAGCTACTTGGGGTCTATAGACTCCATCGGCATCTATGTATTGTAGTTACTTCATCAAGAAATGTATTTGTACTACTGTATTATTGAAAATATCCAAGAAAAAAATCAAAACATAATTTGAAATTCTGAGATAACTGGAGTCGGAGGCTCTGACAGATTATGTGAAGTATTTTGTCTGAAGTATGTATTGTGTTCTAATTGTTAAGTGCAGGGACGCATTTAGGGGTGAGTCCGGGGAGTCGGAACCCCCTCAAAATTCAGTTTTATGCAGAATGCGTGTAATTTCAGAGGTAATAATTACAACTTACATACATTTCATACCCAAACACACATTGGCCTCCTCCGGAAATCGGCGGACCCCTCCCCAAACAAATTTGTAAATAAGTGTCTGGTTCAATGTGAACTCAGTTTCGACGTTCCTTTCTACTCCTTAATTATGCACTGTAATACAACTTATCTGAAAATATATGACAATGTTTAAAAATGACGTTATAACATACTTCGCTTCATTTTCCTTTTTTTATTTTCAAATCTTTAGCATGGGGTTCGTCAGGCCCCACTAGCATGTAAAGGAAAGCTATTTCACCAGCACAATTAAGGGTTAGGTACCTAACTTCATCGGAGACAGTGACAGGCAAAGAGAAATAACGTAGCTGCAATTATCTAATTTCAGTTTTACACACACTGTTTTCAAAAAACTGGATAAACTGGTCGTCCTGATAGCCACGGAGTGAAAGGACTCGAGATTACTGAGAGTTACAGAATCACTACACGTTACGGCTACGTACACACCAATTTCCGGCTACTCTACTCTTGTGTTTGGTTTGATGAAAGGAATTGAAAGTAGGCCTTAGTCTACGGATCATCCCGCCATTTTCTGTTGAAACTGAGAAAAACTCCTAGAAAGCCTCAGTTAGGATAACCTGTAGAAAGCCTCGAACCTATTTGCCTCTCCAGGGCCAACTAAAACTCCGTGGCCATAACTAAGGTAGGGGAGCCAAATATGGCTCACCTTAACTTTATTGTTTTTTTCACTGAGGAAAACTATTTATTCGTGCGAATCGACTGAACCATCAAGGTGGGAGACTATT
>JAGDQP010064568.1:0-11551 GCA_022664845.1 Lepisma saccharinum | reverse complement strand
TAAGTGACCATTATCCAATATATATGTTTCTGAATTTTAAAATTGAAACTACAGAAAAATCTTATATCAGTATGCTTGTCTACAACTATTCAAAAACTGCAAAAAAATATTAATAAACAAACTGGGCCGAAACTGGAATATTCAACACAGCATGTCCTACACAAGCAATCCAAATTCTCCAGACTACCATTAGAAAGCACGTTCAGAAAGCTACAAAGCCAAAAAGATTGCACTGTAAATACGAAATTAAAAGAAAGGATTACCGCCTCTATTCTAAAATCAATTAAGAAGAAAGATTCAATAAGTTGTAAAAAAAACTTTTAATTTAAGACTTCAACAAAAATACAAACTGTACCGCAATATTCTTAAAGAGAACTTATTGAAAATGCAAATAAAATCTATTATATGGAAAATATACTTCGGGCAGGGCCGGATACAAACCTAAAATGGAAAAGAATAAATTCTGCCTTAAATAAAAGCAAAATCAATGAATATACCGTAATAAGCATTACTGATAAATGTGAAGAAATTATTTAAGATAGAAAGTAAATAGGTAATGAATTGAAAACATATTTTGCGGATATTGGTAGGAAACTTGCTGCCAACATTAAAAGTCGCATGGACGATACGCAAACTACAAGTATAAAATCAAGACAGTCAACAATATTTCTTATTCCTGACTGCGAAACCGAAATAGTAAACACTCTTAACCGCCTGAAAAATCAGTCAGATATGGGACATGACGGTATAAATACAGAAATTATAAAAGGTGAGGCTGTATTCTTAGCACCAGTTTTAAAACATATGTTAAACGAACTCTAAAAATTGCTAAAATCCCATATATAAAAGTGGAAACAGATCCGAGAAACCAAATCACATGCCAATATCAATCCTTCCTGTGCTGAGTAAAGTTTTTTTTAAAAGAAAGCACTCCTAAGTAGACTAATGTCTTTTCTTGAAAAACATAATATAATTACCCAAGAACAGTATGGGTTCCAGAAAAATAAATCTACGCAGCTGGCTGTAAATAGTTTGACAAATTTTATATCCGGAACGCTTGACGAAAGTAATTATATGATTGGGGTCTTCATTGACTTGAGGAAGGCATTTGATACGGCAAACCATAGCCAAACCAATACACGGTGTGGTTGTACGAAGATACGAATTGACATATAGATGCCAAAATACCAATTTTTATTTTAAATGACTTTTACTTAATGTGTTTTTGACAAAGTAACAGTTTGTATAGATATCATTTATGACTTATACAATGATTTTTTAAACACAACATTTATCTTTTCAGTATGTCCTGATATTATGTTAAGCTTTTTATTTTACTTTTGACATATAATTACTATTCTAATACTGACGATAATTGCTTTTTGTATATATTATTAATAACGCTTGCTTATGATTGTATGTAAATTGGTTTGTATCTATCCATATGTTTGTATATGTGTGTATTAATGTATATATAAGTATAATGTCATACAATAAGTTATTGTCAGTTGTGTATTTATACTCTGTATCTAGGACGATGTCAAAAGCGGATGTACTGCTATATGATGGAAATAAATTCAAATTCAAATTCAAATACTCCTACAAAAGCTACACTGTCATGGTCTACGAGGCGTAACACATAAACAAGTAACAAGCTATCTCGAAGACCGAAACCAATATACGCATGTAAATAATGTGGAGTCTTGCTTATCATCAGTGATTTGCGGAATTCCACAAAGTACTGTTTAAGGGCTTTTTCTGTTTCTTCTATATTTTTGTATTAGAAGTTAGCACGGATACAGCAAACGCCATTTTACACCGTTCTTGTAACAAACAATAACAACAACAAAAGACTTATGCAATAGGAAATAAATCATTTATTTTTTCATTCATTCTAGATTCATATAACAAGCCTTTAGAAATTTACTTTTACTGAGGCAGAAATCTGGTGGCAAAGGAAGAGTATTGTAAAAATATGATAATCTATATACAAGAAATCGCTGGACCAAACACAATCTCGGTTTTGAGAGGTAGAAATATATATATATATAAACGACCTACCATAATGCCTGAAACATAGTAACTAATTACTATTTCCAGATGACACAGTAATTTTCAATAAGGGTTCAACGTTATAAATGTACAAAATGCCACTCACAAGGATTTAGAAAATGTCTCCAGCTGGTTTCGATCTAATAAATTTGCATTAAATACCGACAAAACAAAGTGCGTCTTTTTCAGATATAGGCAAAAAAAGAGGAAATTATAGTAAAATATGCCATTAGAATCATACTCGTCGTACTGTGTTGAATCCTGGTATGTGAATATCATATTCAACACCCATGTTTAAAGAACTAAATCTGTTAACGGTTCGAGATCTATGTAAACATAAAATGGCCTGTCTAATGCATAAGTTAGTATCTGGAAATACATACTCCTATATGCTATTGGTTTTGGTTTCACTCACGTTACATGAGATATCGACAAGGGCAATAACAGATAAATAATAGCACTTTCTCGCTTCGTAGTATCAGCTACAGAGCTATATAATTTGGAACACTCCTCCCTAAAGATATTATAACAAAACCTTATGTACAATTTCAACATCTAAAAATGGTCATAGCCAATTTGTACATCTTATTCACAATTATTAAATTTCCGTCTACAGTTTCTTCGCTTGCTCTTCTCTCTGTTTCAGCTCTTTTGTGTCTACTTTAATTACTCTTTTGTTATTTGCAACGTTTTTTTTTGTAATTAATTATCAATGGTACTAATATTCTTTAGATGTCCACACGTAATAGGAGAGTTTCATGTGTTTTCATGTTTTGTATTAGATTGTTTATTTTCAGGTTATTTCTCCTTTTAACTGTAATATTATGCTATCAATGCTATTAATATTGTTTTTAATACGTATGTACTTACGTAATATGAGCGTTTTATGTGTTTTGTGTTTTCTACGTCAATTGATAATTTTTTAGATTGTTCTTTCTTTTTCTTTTGGAAACTTTATAAACGTATTTTGGTAATTTTAGTGGCTTTGTATTGTATTTGTTAGCACTTTATATCTAGCACGAAACTACAATGTGCCACTTGTATGTGACATTAATTGTAAAACAAATGTAATAAGAATATTGGAAATAATAAATTGAATGAATGAATGAGGTTTGGATATCCCTAACAACAATGAAGCGATTTCAACAATCAACAAGAAAGAAAATAAAAAATCGCCACGGATAAAACTCTTGAATTGGTCATGAACTTTCTAGGTTTCAATTTGTAGGAGCAGTATTGAAATTCTGTGCAACGATAAAAATAATTAGATATATACGGAGATAGTGCTGCCAACTTTTGTTGGAGATCCTTGCTTTATATTATCCTTAAGCCTACTATCTTCTTAACCGGGAAAACCTGGAATCAACTCCCGTCCTGGGCATCTAGCCTGGAGTTTTCTTGTATTTGCTTCTAGTAGAAGACGTATCTCAAAATGGTACCTTGCCAACTTCTTCCATGAACTGGGAGAGTAAAGTGCATAAAAGTCATTGTAGGCCTGTAAAGTGGCCAACATTAATTTGGACAACAATTTTAAATATCTCTACAACCGGACACAATGGCGCATTATCTTGATGTAACTTCACAGGCAGCCAGGGGCGACCTTACAGCGCATGCATGAATAGTAATGCTGTAGTGTGGCTAGTCAGTGGGCATTGAGACGCCATTTAGGTATTGTAAGACCGTCAGAAATTACAATGACCGCAGAGTGAGTATATTTGGATATTGCAGATTTTTTTTTAACTTAAGCATTTTTTGGCGGAAACGATTTGAATGATTATGAAGAGTTTTGAAGGAAAGTTAATGAATGAAATCTCAGAAAAGTTTTGTACTGATACTTCCAAGATAGTGGAAATCAACTAAAAGTTATACACTTTGTGCAATACCTCCAACTCTCAGAACACCCAAAAAATGATAAACGTGTGGCAGCTGCGACCAACGAAAATCCCTTAGTATAAGCTTTCTTGAGAACGTCTGCGTCATTCTCAGCGGTTTCAACCAAATTGTATGTCACTTCAACGCGTAATTTCTCTTACTTTTGTAACATAAGCCATGCAAAGAATTTTAACACACAATTTTATGCCTAGAACCTCCTCAAAATCTTTCCACTGGTAGAACGTCTACATTATATTCTAAATCACGCAGTATCAATGTTCATTTCAGCACAAATCGCTTATATACTCGTATGGTCATTGTAAATGCTGTGGTCACACAGTACACTACCTCACTCAACGACGTCTCAATACCTACTGAGTGCCCACAAATTCAGGTTAACATTCACGCATTCAGTACAATCCTATTTTCCGAGTTTTACCTAAACTAGAGACCTGCACGGGCCAAATTTTTCAGCCCAAGCCGAATCCATCCCGAATGTACCTAAGCCCAGCCCAGTCCCGAAGAGTTTTGGAGGTTTTTGTCTCGAGCCCGGCCCGGCCAGATAAGTTTTAAAAATTCTTGACCCTAGCCCGACCCGGTATCTAACACTGCAACCTTCACTTCATCCACCATTTCTTCTTGTGGGTCGGTGAAGTGGGGAGAAGAACAAGGAGTGCAGTTTCCTTTCATTTTTATATCAAGACAACAACTTTGACTGTTCATCCCCTGAGATCCAGTGGTTGGATTGACCGTATTCTGGTATTGACGCGGATCATCAGAGGAAGCTTCAATACGCATATTGTCTTTTGTTATTTAGTGAAGAAAGGGCATCCAGTCACTTGTGTTAATGCCGACTGGAGTGAACGGTAACTAATCCTCTATATAGCGAAAATGAAGCCACTAAGCAACACCAACTGTAAATATTGCATTGTTTGTAATACATTTCACTCCACGTGTACACAGACATCAACGTTTGGCTTTATTCTAATTATCGTTTAACGAAAGCGAATAATTATTAAAGAACTGCCATTAATAGGCCCGAGCTAAAGAGAAAGCAGTTTCGGCCCACCCAAGCCTGGTCCGGTCTAAAGAAATAGAAGAGATGTGGGCCCGGCCGGGCTGCGAGCCGAGCCTGGCCCGTGCAGGTCTCTAACCTAAACCCTGCCGATAACGATGAACGGTCGAATGGGTGACATGGAGTTCGCTTGCCAGCTCCTCAACAGTTTTCATTGAATTTGCCTCCACCGCTGCTCACAGGGCATCTTTGCCTACTGCATAGACCTCCCTTCTCGTCGCACATACGACATTACTTATGGGATAAGCTGATAATTCGATAGCTTAAGTCAAACAATAGAGTACAATGTAGTTTTCGTTGAAGTAGTAGACATTGCCACATTGATAGTTTTTTATGGATTCACCAGATGGTCAGAGGAGGAAGAAAACTCAGGGTGATTGGTATTGAACCTTGGCCGTCGTGATCTTCACAATAAAAGGGGTTTACAAGAAACCGGCGCGCAGGACGTTATTTGTCGGGTAGGAAAGGGGGGAAATTACCTGGCACCTCGTGTGCTTTCACTGGTACATCATTTACCTGTTTCCTGTAGGGTAGGAAAACCCTTTTTCACAAACTACTTGTAAAACAATTCTTTTATAGGCACAGAGTGCATCTCTCAATGTTCGACTAGTACTTTTATGGAACCTTTATTCAAGATTAATAAGTTCCATTGAATTTATCGTGTCTCATGACTGCATCAGTACTGCCCAGTGAGCTGTTTACTTAACGATATTGGAGTCCTCCATCAACGTCTGAAGTTGGACGCCAAAAGTAAACAGTTGAACTTGATCGTCCACTTCCATTCTAATACAATATGGATCAAATTTTGCAGTCCTTAATATTTTACTCTTGTCATCGATGTGTGACTCGTTTTTGGTATATGTAGGGAAGTTCTACCAAGAGTACGCACTTAAAATGCTTATAAACAATGGAAGAGTTCCAAGGAAATTTAAATTTCCTTACAGAATTATTTATTGATGTTTCAAGTATAACGTAAAAATAAAAACAGAACTCATAAGTAAAACGTGTAGGAAATATTGGTACTTTTACAAAAATGCATTTGCATACTCTTGGAGGAATACGCTCTAGTATCTTAAAAAATACGCTCTAGTAAATGTCGCACACATGCACATTTGCTTTCATAACGTAAGCAATCTTTGTGCCACAATCACTGACACGACAAACACTAGCAAATGCCGTATACAAACATATCAAGACCGTCATAACTTGAGCAAACTTCGTGCCACCAGTTGAAACGACAGACGCACTAGCAAATGTCGCATGCAAAAACACTAAGGCCTTCATAATTTGAGAAAGCTTCATCCCACCACCCCTGACACGACAGACATTGAATCCAATCCTCGCTGGTATGTTCTTAATATATTTCCTGACAGCCTAGGCAGCAAAATAATTATTGAGCTGAAATTAATGTTTGACTTGGCTCAATTAGGCCTACGCGTCTTGTTTTCGCATTCCAAGTTTTTGCTATATTATATTTGTACTTCTAATTCCGTCTTGAAACGATTGATGTTTGTAGTTTAAGTTTAGAAGGAGAAGAGCTCACGATCTCAGTAATTTGTTTGTTTCTGCTTCTTTGATTTGCAAATGCCTGTTTTGGAAACAGGAAGTAAATCCTATGGTAGCAGAACCTCCCGCTCATTGTATTTAGGTGTATATCCATTTCCTTTCTCTTCTTTGGGGATTTATCCCTCACGTGTTGCTTTAAACAATAGCGTTACATGTCACATTACGTAGCGCAAGTACCAAGTTGCAACCAGTCTTTAAGAGTATGCGCGTCTTGATGAATGCATATGGTCTACTCTTGGAGGAAAGAACGGATTTTGCAAAAACCATTACCAGGGTGCACCGCCATTCGGTAATGATATTCATACGCAGCACTCATAAATACTTACAGTACTGTCTTATTCCATATAACAGTTTATAATACAAACTAATTTTGACTTGTGACAGACACTATTTTCAGTGATCACCATATTGCAGTGAAAAAGGTCGAAAGTTTTACTTGGTATTTGCAGAGAACAGAATACTCGACGCACCAGAATGGTTACATTCACACACATCAGCTTCTGATGAGGGGCGGATAGCCGTCTTACAGTGTTGGCAACCATCTTAACTTATATTGCGTACTTTTAGAGTAGCACGTACTCTTATAGGAACCCCCAGTAAACCTTAAGTTACGAGCAGCGACGGCGCCAGCGTAAAAAGTACGGGGCTACGATATGCAATTTGAAAAGTCAGGGGCTGACTTGAGCTTATCAAATAATTTGTAAAATAAAGTATACTGATAAAACTGGGAGTCTAGAAGGGGGGCTAAGTTAGATTTTTGGGGTTTTCAGATCTCCATAATTCCCCCTCTGTGATACCACCCTTTGTTATGAGATACTGTAATGCGCATATATTAGCCAATCCTATGAATACTATCGTATAAATTTTCCCTATACCTCTTTCGATGACAAATAACGTTCTACCGGCGAGAAATCCTCTTACCCTTATCTCTCGCTAGTTTCGTTCGTCTACTTGAAATTATGGAACAAGGTAATGTTTGTTTATTACAGAACAAAAATATTTTCTATTTTTTTAAATAGACAAAGATTCACAGAAGATATGAGAGAATTTCTAAAAGAAAATTTTGAAGCGATCAATTCGGAAGACGACTACCCTATACAAGCAATAAGGAATCTCAGGATACCATTACTAATACTATCGCGGGAAATAGAATTATGTTCATGTTATACCGGTTAGGTACCTTTGAAACCAATGTTGTCAGTTTCCCGTCGCGATATTTTGCTCAAAGTGCTGAAATTACTGAAAATTAAAACATAAAGAGTGTTAAAAAGATTCAACAGAAGTTTCCGATATTTTTTCTTTTACCCTCCATGTTGCCTAGATTTTCCCGTTTCCCGGGAACTTTTCCTTCACCTAACAACAGTGGCTGAAACTGACAATTTCGATTTATGTGTCAATGGTTATTAAACCAATAAAGTGTGAGGAAAAATAAAAATCCATTGATTGTAGACAATCAGTTGAAGACGAGAGTATTATTTGATAACTGCAGTAATCATGTCTCTTCAGAAATTTTGTACAGTGAGAAACTAAAAGATAGAGTGAAATCCATACATAATCTCGTAATAATGATATGAAGGTAAATTCATATTGTGGCTAATTTATGGTTTATAACATTTATAGAGATGTATCGACTAGTTTTTTAGTTGTTTTATGGTACATAATATCAGTCACTATGTATTTGGTATCTTACGTTTTTTGCTGCTGGATCATTTTCAAAATTAAGGGGAAATTCGTATCTCGATCCATTTGACCCCAAAATGGTATATTTTATTTTTTATTATAAATCGATTGTATACATAAAAAGAGATAAAAAGGGTTTTTCTCCTGAAGTATTTTTGAAAGCATAACATTTTTTTATTTATTGGAGTGACTAAAAATACTATAAATATCACTTGATGGAACGTCTATAACCACGGTTCGTATAAGTTAAAGAATTACTTCATTAGAACCTGGTAAAATGTAATAGTTCTTTAATTGTCTGTCATCTTCACGGCTTCTTTCAAGTTTGAAATTTTAGTGATATTGAATAATCTTCACAAATATTACCTAGGTGCAAATAGAGTAGATTCTTAGTTGAAATCAAAACCATATGGTTAAACCTTTCATGATTGGGCAAAATAGACAAAATACGTGGATCACCTTCGTGGATCAAGAAATTTAATAATTAAACTGGATTAAAACAGCAGTCATTGCACAAAGACTTATCATCTCATCAACCATTTTGATTCTAATTTTCATATTTCTTCCCCTCATGATCTCGTGGGCTTCGGCCCCAGGACAGATTGAAAATATGGCGGACGGCTTTCACCAGGGACTTCCGGCTCAGGTTAAAACTCCATCACCTAGCGACTTTCGAACCGTACATCGCTCTCGACATTCTAGAAAGGACTCACGCACTGAATCTCGAACTCGATCTCGCACTCCAGTAGGTAATAATGACAACAAAACACCTGATTCACCTCCAAACAAGAAACAGTATGTTCAGCACGACAACGATAGTGATAGCGATACCTCTGAAATTATGCATATTGATAACACTAATTCAGAACCTTCTGCACCAATGTACTCTTTCTTTCTCAGCAATTTTGACTCTAAAGTCAGAATCCTAAACATTTTCGAAATCAGTTTCTGAAATATGTATCTAGGTCATCAATTTCACAACTCATTCCTACTCGCAATGGTATCATCGTCAAATCTCCAGATCGTAATCTAGCTACAACCATACGAAATAAGCTTTGAGATTTTTGGAACATCCGCTAAACTGACTAATCTATCATCTGCACGAACTAAACAGCCACCACCACCACGAAAGCCACCCTTATTATCAGTAGTTATCTGTGGTGTTGACCCTGCCTGGACAAACGAAGAAATAGCCGATGAACTCAAACAAGAAGAGTATGAATTCACCAAAATCATTCGCATCAAATGTCAGTCAGGCCCCACCTATCTTGTTCGTGTCCTCACTCAATCACAGGAAACCATCAACGATCTACTCACACTCGGAGCATATATATATCGTAGAAGATATCGTGTAGAACCATCTCGCACCCAAGCACCTATACCTATTCGATGTGAAAAGTGTCAGAGCTATAATTCTCATCCCACTCATCAGTGTCCTAACCAATGTAAATGTGACTTCTGCCCCGGTCCTTACCCTTCTCGACAGTGTTAAAACATGCAACTCCCACCTAAATGCTCTACCTGCAATGAACCACATTTGACTTACAGTTACCGTTGTAAAGCTCGACCTCAATCTGAACCAACTAAACCCGACCTAGTAGTACCATTCCGTGTCACTAAACAACCACCAAATACTGACTTCATGAACGACAAACATCCCATATTACAGCAACCTATCACCGTAGAACAGCTCTTATCCTTTTTCACTCTTACACTACAAAAAGTCCAACCATGCCAACGACCAACAAGACTGAATTCCCTTAACTGAAGAACTCAGTTGTAATTTACTCGGTTGATGAAGATTAGGCTGATTCAGTCACTCGGGCAGGCCAACTACAAACAAAATTCCTTATCTTACTGAATAACAAAGCATTACGCTCTAACAATAATTAACGTGTAATGTGTTTCCCGTCCAAAAATAAAATCATTTAAAAAGTCAAACAGGAAATAGCAAATATGCCAAACATTTTACGAAATAGCATTTATCAAAGTTTTATATAAAAATGGCGGAATATAGCACCTGTGTGATTTTGTCATAATTTACAGGTTTTAATAATAACAACCTACAAGAACTTGAACTCATTATATTAATAATTGTTAACAAACTAGTCTTGCTCAAAGATACGAACAATCTTTTTAAAGGAACTGAATTAACTTTCCCCAGCCACTAACTCTTTTGTAGAGTACCGCTCCTAGAAGAGAACTTAATCATACATAACATTTCTGACAATTACATAAACATGATATTACTTTTCTATCCCTTACAAGAAGAAATACAGCCTATATTTAATGATTGATGACATAGTGGTCTCTCTCAAATGGAAGGCGGATATCTTTCTGGAGGAATTTAATTAACCAGAAAATATTTTGAGAAAAACATTTCCTACATAACACATAATTATACATAATAACATATTGAGCAATTATATAAATATGCCCATACATTCCTCTCCCTCGTAGGAACCAATACAGTCTAAATTTAATAATTGTTGGCTTCGTGGTCTTTCTGAAAAAGATACGGATTTTCTTCTGAAGGAACTGAATTTACTGTTACCAGCCATAAAATCTTCTGCAATTGACCTTTTCCTAGAAAACTATTAATTATACATAATAACATTTCAGACAATTATATAAACATCCTCTTACCACTCTATCCCCCCAAAAAATGAAAACCTGAATTGCAAAATATCCCACGACAAATTTCTTATCAAGAGGAAATTAATTAAAATATCTCTGTATGTAACCATATTCATCTCATATTATATTTTATCAAAAAGGCTTCTGTGGTGAAATTAGAATCTAATTTTTATGCGTGTGGATACCTTTTGAAATACAGATATCAGCGAATAGAAAGTATGGAAATAGGAAAAAGGTCCACATGGGATATTTTGCAATTCAATTCTTAAAATATGGTCTATATTTAATAATTGTTGGCATGATGGTCTTTCTCAAAAGAATATGGATCTTTCCTGAAGGTACTGAATTACTGTTACCACCCATAAAATCTTTTGTAATGGACCATTTCCTAGAAATAGATTAATTATACATAATAACATTTCAGACAATTATATAAACATCCACTTACTACTCTATCCCCGCCCCAAAAGAATGAAGACCTGAATTGCAAATTATCCCACAACAAATTTCTTATCAGGAGAAACAAAAAAATCCAAGATCTCAGTATGTAACCATATTCATCTCATATTATTTTGTATCAAACGGTTTTCTGTGGTGGATTAGGATGTAATATTCATGCGAGCGGATAACTCTAGAATTATATATATATATATATATATATATATATAT
>JAGDQP010064567.1:606-11551 GCA_022664845.1 Lepisma saccharinum | reverse complement strand
CTAGCGATGCCCAATACTTCGAATAAAATAGTTCTTAGCATTGTCATCCAATCACTGTGTCTTTTCTGTACATAAATTCCGGTTTCATATTTACGCACCTGGTAAATATGACCCTTCGAAGTAACAAAACCACAAACTACCCTCAAAACATGGGTTGAAAGACGTCTCAAACACGTTTCGTATGTTTTATTTAGCCATTCAAAGCAACGAACATTTAAAATTAGGGTGAATTCTGCTTAAAACAGTATTTTGTTATGTCTTATTTACCCATGCAGATGGAAAACATCTCACATGCCATTATTTTGTTTTGGCATTGACACCATGTTGGTTCTAACAAATCCCATATTTTGTACAAACACTACAGGATTCGAATGATTTTTGCTGTGGCCACGGTGAATAATAGACGCATTCAAGGTTTTGTGGCCCCAGACGAGTTCCACTACAGTGGAAGCCATGTGTAATCTCTGTTTTATCGACCCAATCTGCGAGTTTCTCAATCCGAACAGCCTTATCATGAAAGCGAGAGAAGTTCTGCATTAGCGTGAAAATTTGCGTGTTTCTAAATTTTGAGACCAAAAGGGCAAAATTCAAACCGCCATATTGTAATCAAAACCACGCACAGGAAAGCAAGGAATGTTCTTAGTCTTTTTCTCCTTAAAATACATGCTACAAGTACTCCATGTTGTCGCAAAGCGTGAAATACAGACATTTTTTTAAATTAATTAACCTTAATTCGCTATTTAATGTTCACCTGTGTAAGTTTCTTCCCGAGAAAATCTAAGCAAGCTCTCTCCAATACGACTATTTTCAGATTTCAATAACAGCGCAAAAATTATGTTCTAATGTCTCTCTGGCCAAATATGGGCTCTTAATTAGTCTGTTACAGTTGTTTTTACTTAAACAATGTCGCTTTTCTCAATAACAAACACCAACTTACGAGGCGGTGTGTTCATATTTGTCACTTTTTACCCTATTAATTTTTAGAATATCCCCCAACTAATTCTTTTCTACTACATGTCCTGGTGACAGACGAGTTTAGTTGCAGTGGAAACCCTGTGTAATCTCTGCTTCATCGACCCAATCTGCGAGTTTCTCAATTCGAACAGCCATATCACGGAAGCGAGAGAAGTTCTGTATCAGCGTGAAAATTTGCGAGTTTCTGTGACCAAAAGGGCAAAATCTGAACCACCACAGTTCAATGTTCTTCAAATGTAATTTTAATATTCCACCGACTCGTATACAGCCCACATTGGGGCATACTCCCAGCATACACAAGAAAAAATATAGTACATTCATAACCACTGAATTATAAGAGCTGGTTATTAAAGTACAATTTGAGGAAATAGCGTGGAATTTCACATTTTATTGCTCCTCCAGCACCACGTCGCTCCGTAATCTATAAAATAGCGCTAAGGGGCTAATTTATGGAATTCTATATCGAACATTTAGCATGTCGTCAAAAAACAAAAACAATATTATTTCTTGTGTGTAATTTCTTACATGAGTTCTGTAGGTCTTGTGAATATAGTAATTATTACAATTCCCCCGCTTTCCTGCAGCATGGCGAATATATGGACAGTTAGACGCATTCAGGTTTTTGTGAATTTGGCTAGAGACGAGTGTAGACTAAGGTGGAAGCAAACATCACCGACCCAATCTGCGAGTTTATCAATTCGAACTGCCATATTATGGAAGCATTTCCCACCTGAATAACATATAATTTGTAAGTTTCATTGTTCTGGGACCAAAAGAGCAAAATTCGAACCGCTAAAGAGTAGGTGGTAGAGAGAAGAAAATACCACATTCAGCATCACCGCCCCGAATAACATATAATCTGCGAGTTTCTCAATTCTGCGTCTAAAATGTCAAAATTCGAACCGCCATATCTTGGAAGCAATAATAGGTAGAAAGAAGTTGTTTTCAAATTCAGCATTACCGTGAACAAATCATAATTTGAGGTTTTTATATTTATTGGCCCAAAAAAGCAAAATTCGAAAAATTCAAACCGCTATATCTCGGAAACGGCAACAGGTAGAAACATGCAGTTTTCATATTTAACATTCCCGTGACTAAAATAAATTGCATTATAAGTTTCATTATGCTACCACGAGGGGCGAAGTTAGCAAACTGACTTCAGATTTGACATTAGCACACCAAAATACATATCACTGTGAAAACAGAATCTTAATGTGTCTCATCATTTACGATCTACGCACGGTTAAATCTCTGACCTTTGACCTCGAGGTCCGTATATAATTTTCGATGCCCTCATACCAAATGTGAAAACAGAATTTCAATATGTCTCGCCGTTTACGAAATATACACGGTTAAATATCTGACCTTCGACTAGGACCCAGGTAGTAACTCTTGGTTGTGGTTACCGAGTACTATTGACCATTGTTTGTAGGGTGTGGTATAGAAACTGACTTTAGATTTCTGCTAATTTGGTCTAAAGTTATATGTAATTTTTAGCCTAGAGGACATGTAATCTCTACTATGTTAAATAGAGCTTCGTAAATAGCATAGAGCTGTGCTGTATTGGAATCTCTGCTAGGTTAACTAGCATATATTCGTCTGTATTTGTGTAATTTCTGCTATTGTGCACTGGTGTACTATGTGGTATAGAAACTGTTGTAATTTCTAGGTGTGGGTGGAAATCTCTGTTATGTTAAATAAGGGTTGCAAAAAGAGCTTCGTAAATAGCCTAGAGCTGTGCTGTGTTGGAATCTCTGCTACATTAAGTAGTGGTTGAAAAAGAGCTTCGTACCCTTTTATGAAATCTCTGCTATGCTAAATAGGGCTGAAAATTGGTTCGTAGCCTTTTATGAAATCTAACCACAACAAATGCGACACGGCGGCTTGTTGGAGGCCGTCCATGTTATTTGGGTTAGGTTAAATGCTGTGTAATTTCTGGGTGTGGACGGGGACGACTGTGCTGTGCTGGAAACTGACTTCAAATCTCTGCTATGTTAAATAGGGGCTGGAAAAAGAGCTTCATACCCTCTCTGCCATGTTAAATAGGGCTGAAAAATGGTTCGTAGTCTTTTATGAAATCTCTGCTATGTTAAATAGGGGGTTTCCTCTGCTATCGTGCGTTGGTATGAGGGGTAGGTAATCTCTGCTATGTTAATTAAATAAGGGTTGCAAATAGAGCTTCGTACCCTCTGCTATCAAGTAATCTCTGTTATGGTGCTGTGCAGGGGATGAAAAAAAGCTTTGTACCCTTTCATAGTGTTGGAGGACGTAACTAGCCTATATTCCTGTGTAATCTCTGCTATGTTAAATACGGGATGAAAAAAGGTGCCGTAGCCTTTCATGGAACGGTATGGCAAAAGGGTTTTGGGGCGCCCATTTTGGATCCAAGATGGTGATTTTTCAAAAATCTTATACTATTTTCTTAAAACTACTTGTGACAATACACCTTTATGCCAAATTTCGTTTCTTTAGTTCAAACGGTGTGAAAAATGAATTTTGGTCCGCCATTTTAGATCCAAGATGGCGTCTTTGAAGACATTTTAAATATTTTCGTAACCTATTAGTGATTTTGTACGTCATACCAAATTTCGCTTTTATAGCTCCAGCCGTTTAGGCTCTGTATTCAATACAACAATGGGTTTTGCGGATATTTTGAATGCAAAATGGCGACTTTTTCAAAATGTCGGAATTTTTCCTTTACCTATTTTTGGTCATACACTTTCATACCAAATTTGTTGTTTCTAGTTCCAGTAGTTTGGCCTGGGAAATATGATCAGTGTCAGTAAGTGACCATGGGACTATATATTATGTGGACTCGCTTTACTTCGATGGGGGCGCTCCCCCCAGATCCTCGTGAGGGCTGCACCCCAACTTGGGGGGTTTTGGGGGTTGCGCCCCCATATTGAAGGTTTGCCCCATTTATTCTAACCTACCCGTGATGGTACGCCTTCATACTGAATTTCGTTTCTTTAGCCTCAGTGGTTTTAAAAATGGGTTTTCGGGTCGTCATTTTAGATTAAAAATGGAGACTTTTTAACATTTTCTTATACTGTCGTGACCTACTCCTGATGGTACACCTTCATACCAAATTTCATTTCTGTAGCTCGGACGATGTGGAAAATGATTTTTGGGCGGCCATTTTGAATCAAAGATGGCTACTTTTTCAACATTTTGTATTTTTTCTTAACCTACTCTTGATGATACACCTTTATGTCAAATTTCGTATCTCTAGCTAAACGGTGTGGAAAATGTTTTTGGGCCCGCCATTTTGGATCTAAGATGGCGTCTTTAGATACATTTTGTAATATTTTTAACCCTCTAGTGATGATGTACCTTCATACCAAATTTCACTTCAGTAGCCCCAGCGGTTTTGGCTGTGTATTCTATACAACAATGAGTTTGACGGCCATTTTTTTATCCAAGATGGCGGCTTTTTGAAAATGTAATATTTTCCTAAACTACTCTTGATATTACACCTTTGTGCCAAATTTAATATCTAGCTCAAATGGTGTGGAAAATTGATTTTAGGTCCGCCATTTTGGATTCAATATGGTGTCTTTGGAGACATTTGGTAATATTTTCGTAACCTACTAGTGATAATGTATCACATTACTAAATTTCGTTTCAGTAGCTCCAGCCGTTTAGGCTGTGTATTGAACCAAATGTTGATTGGACGAAAAATCTTTTGGGCCAATTGTCGATTGGACGAAAAATCCGTAGGACCAAAAGTCGAATGGACGAAATGTCTTGTGGACGGAAAATCCGTTGGACCAAAAGTCGATTGGACCAAATGTGGTATCACCGAAATAATCAGTATGTAACTGAATTGGAAGAAAATTAAATTGCACATTAATAGGAATGAGAACTTACTTACCTTGCACAGTTTGAATTAAATCTTCAATGTAATCTTCACTGTTTTTATTCGGCCGAAGACCCTTCCTAATCTCTAACTCAAAGCCGGGACCATACCTGGTAAAATACTATAAGAAAAGCAAATATAATTTTATGTGTACCAATTATTCCATTCAATACAAATATATAATAATGATCAACAAATTAGGAAAAGCCAACCCTTGTGGTCTAGAGAGGGTAAGATTCACCATTGGAGAGGAACGCAAGTACAAGTCCACTGCCGCCTTTTAGATTGACCTTTTCCAGGGTTCCCCTCAATTTCAGCAGGCAAATTTCGTGATGGTGCCTAGAGTAATGCCCTGGACGCTACCCTCCCATCCCTATTGCCCACGATAAGTGCTTGCTAAAGAAGCTCACGAATTAATACAGTAAGAAATTCCTTATGCATTTTATTTGGAAAAAAGTACAATAACATAAGAACAAAACTTGCCTCATTACGTAAATAGGCGAGAAATCACCTTCCTTCCGAAAAGATTGTTTTTGAACTACAGCAAGGGAAGATAATTTTCTAGATGTTCCAGAACTTCGACCAACTGAACCATGCTGAACTTTTTTCAGACATGATCTATGCTAAATGCCGTGGAATCAAAAATTAAAAACTTTCAGACAAGAGTAAGTATTAAAGGGTACTGTAAGGTTTCACATTATTTTTTTCATATTGTATCTCATTCTTCGAGTATTTTCGTCGTGTAATATTTATGAAAATCTTTATAAATGGATATGTCAGACCTAAATTAGAATTTATATCCATCGTTTAGACCTGCAAATACAAGAACACGCTATGAATATCGAAAAAGTGCAAAAGAAATTTGTCAAGTATTTAAAATTTAAACTTTATTCCACTTATCTGGAATTTGTACCATGTGACGCAGTAAGTTCGTTAGGCAGGGTTGGCAAAAAAACATGTGTTTTTCTTTAAATTAGGTTTTTTGGTTTAAATAATACTTTGCTTTATTTATTTATATTACATATGGATAGAAATAAGTTTGTTCCTCCTTAATATCCGTATGCAGCAGCGGGGTTATGAAGGACGGGACCTACAGCTTAAAGTGAAATCCGAACCACTACTCGGTTTGTACCTCAGAGAAATTTTCCTCCACCCGGACTCGAATCCGGGATCCCTTGATTACAAATACGATTAGACACCTGATAGAAATACGTTGTACTGATCTTGCATACTTGTGAATATAATATATTATACTAAAAAGTTATATTACTTTCATATTTAAGGCCTGTTATTTTTTGCAGAATAGTTATCAATTATTCTGGTTAAACTATTTTTCTTTCTTTCCAGGTTAATTAGAAATTTGTAATTCCCAAAATTGTGTGTTGGCACTTGAAAACATTTTTTTCCTAATATTATAATAATAACAGAAACTATAAAAATAATAAAAGAAACATTCATAAGCTTATAAACAAACAAAACTTTCTCTCGTAAATATCTCACAATTGTATATATTCTTTGAATAATGAATGGGAAATTTACGCCTGAATATAATATGGAGGATCCGTGAGTGTAACGTGATAACCCAAAATGTGTGTTTATCCATCGTTTACGAACAGCCATTGAAGACCCATGGTGAAAATTTTAAAAGATTTACAAAACTACGACGGACCCTCTACTCCTCTAACGACAATAACTATTTGTGGCATTTTTTTGTTTCAACTTAGTTTTTTTGTTTGTTTTTTTAAAAAAAAAAAAAAACACCTGTATTAAACCAGCCAACCATGTCGTTAAATATTCTATCTGTAGACAGAGGCAATAATATTGCTTCGCATTATTTAGTTCCAAAATTATTCTTTTCTATTCCCTACAGCAAAGTTAGACCAAGAAATCAATATAAACGTGTGAGAACAAAATTTGCTAATTTAGCACCCACTAAGAGAATGTACAATTGTACACTGAACAAAAAGGAAATTAATGTTCTTTGTAACAAAAAGTAATTTATATGGGAATTAACAGAAGAAACTCGGAGATATTTTGTACTCCTTTCAATGTTGAATGCTTGTTCCTTTGTGCACTTCTATATCCAAAAATTAGCACCATCATGTATCTAAAATTGGTTGTATTCGTATTTACACAGTGTATATAGTAATTGAGTATAACTACTGTTTGACAAATTAACTTATTAAGAGAATTCTGTAATTGGACGTCTGCCTATCATCTTCTAATGAAATTAAATACTGTTTCGACGACCTAGTCCGAATTTCGGGGGATGTTATGATGTACATTTAAAATCTTCCGTTGTTGTTTTCCAAACTGAATTAAATTTGAAGCTGTTTTCTTTAATAAACAAAAACAAAGCTTTCTGACAAGGCTGAATTCTTTCAAACGTAACGGTTTCGAAAGTATACCACTTTCTTCCTCAGACCACACTCTACAACTGAATTGAAAAAAAATACTTAATCAATAAAGAAAGGAGATCCTCTTTTCTTTCCACCAATCAATAGTCACTATTAATTAAAAGTTCACTTTTCATGTCCTAGCGCTGCCCTCCGCCGGGCGAGCGTACCTGCCTTTCACCTATCAAATTTGATGAGCCACCAGATCACAAAACAACTTTCAACTGATAATTGCCGGAAACACTTTCTTAAAAATATCTTTTCACGAAAACAAGTCCCTCGCTACACCGACTTAAACAAAAAAGCTTAAAAATTCAATAAATATATTTATAAAGTTAGCTTCTCACAAATTAAAAAATACGAAGAGTAGAGAATTAATTAAGAAATAAATTAAAATAACAATTAAATCAAAAAATAAATAAAAGTAATAAATATAAATAAATAAGTGGTTACAGAAAAGATGTGAAATAATGGTGATGGAAAAAGGGTTATAGTGGTGATGATGGAAAAGGAAAATAGAAGAAAAGTGGTTAAACTATGAAGAATGTTTCGAGAATGAATAAACGTAATCTTAGTGAAAACGAGGTACAAAGCTGAAGAAGAATAAAAAACAGGAAAGATATAGTGGTAAAACAAGCGGACAAGGGAGGTGCAGTAGTGGTGATGGAAAAAGAGATAGTATGAAGAGAAGCTTAGGCAGTTGAATGATAGTACATACGAGGACGTAGAAGAAGAAAGAGAAGAGGAGGAGAAGAAGGCAGGTGATTGAGGATGGCAAAAAGAAAGGTTTCTTGATGGTGAAGGGAGGATACCGAAGATGAAAGTTTTTCCCAAAATTCATAAGAAGAAAGTCAAACTAAGACCTGTGTTGGACTCTATGGGAAATTTAATGGAAAGCTTGGAAAAGAAGGTTAATAGGATCGCAGAAGCTCTGAGGGAAGATCAGGAAAGCGGGAGGGTAGTTAATTCGGCAGAAGAGAGGAAATTGATCGAGGATTTAGGGATGAGAAAAGAATGGACTATCATGTTTAGTGTGGATGTAAAAAGTATGTTTCCCAGTCTCAAGAGAGAACAAATTCTGAGAGTAGTTGACAGTGTGATGAAAGACAGGAAAATTGAGAACTGGGACACGGATAGAATGAAGAAGGCGTTAAGGTTTTTGTAGGATAATAGTTTCTGCAAGGTAAGTGACAGGATAGTGAAAATGAAGGATGGATTAAGCATTGGTTCATGTATAATCCAGGTAATAGCAGATTTAGTGATGAACGAATGGGTGAAAGCAGTGGTATCAAAAGGTTATGATAAATTACAGGTGTTTTGTAGGTACGTAGATGACTGTTTTGGAGTGTGGAAAGGCACTAGAGGGCAATTAAAGAACTTTATTAGAGAGCTGAATTATGAGAAAAAGGGAATTATATTGGAGAGAGAAATGGAAGAAGACGCTGTATTGAATTTCTTAGTATGAAAATAACGAGAACAGGGGAAGGCAAGTTTGTAACGTCGTGGTTCCAGAAGGACTGTGCAGCGGGCGTTCACTGCCATAAGAGAAGTGAGGTCGACGAGGGAACAAAACTGACTTTCATTAGGAATATGGAAGAAAGGATTGGTATGATAAATATGGAGGAGGATCAAAAGGAGAGACCTTGAAAGGCTATGGGAGCAGCTAAAAGGGAATGGTTACGGTGACGACGACAAGAAGAGGAGTAGGAGGAAAAGGAACGAAAACAAGAGAGAGGAAGTTAAAGAAGAAGATAAGAAGAAAGGATGGCACGGTATTGAAAGTGCAGGGGCGATCACAGAGAAGATCAGAAGAATTCTGAAGAAGGAAGGGATTAAGACATACAGGAAGGGCGGCATGAGGATACTAGATATCATTAGAAGAAAGAAGATGAATTCGACAGCGAACTCGCGACAAAGGGGGGTTATATATGAAGTGCCGTGTGTGATGTAGTGCATGTGGGGGAAACAAAGAAGAGTCTACAAGAACGTTTAAAACAACATAAAGATGATGTCAGATTAAGGAGACACACTAATGTTATTTTCAAGCACGTCAGTGAAACTGGTCATAAAGTTAACTGGGAAGGGGCAACAGTAGTGGAACATGAATGCAGGCAGTTAGTTAGAAAGTGGAAAGAAGCGAAAAGGATAAGAGAGGTAGCCGAAAAGGTTATGAACTGAAACAGTGGATATAGTATTGATGAAGAGTGGGAGAACATTTTGAAAAAGGAAGAATTGAGGAGGAAAAAGAGAACAATATGAGGACGCTAACAGGCAATTCTTAGTTTTTTTTAGAGAGCTTTAATTTTTTTTATTTTTTATTTCTTTCTTTATGTTTTACTTATTTATTTATATTTATTACTTTTATTTATTTTTTGATTTAATTGTTATTTTAGTTTATTTCTTATTTACTTCTGTATTCTTCGTATTTTTTAATTTGTGAGAAGGTAACTAACTTTATAAATACATTTATTGAATTTTTAAGCTCTTTTGTTTAAGCCGGTATAGCGAGGGACTTGTTTTCTTGACAAGATATTTTTAAGAAGGTGTTTCCGGCAATTATCAGTTGAAAGTTGTTTGTGATCTGTTGGCTTATCGAATTTGATAGGTGAAAGGTAGGTACGCTCGCCCGAGGGAGGGCAGCGCTAGGGATGAAAAGTGAACTTTTAATTAGTAGTGACTACTGATTGGTGGAAAGAAAAGATCTCCTTTCTTTATTAAGTAATTTTTCTATAGTTGTAGAGTGCAGTCTGAGGAAGGAAGTGGTATACTTCCGAAACCGTTACTTTTGAAGTTATTTTTGTTATTAAAGAATTCAGCCTTGTCAGAAAGCTTTGTTTTTCTTTATTCAAGATGGATACAAAGCCATATTGTCATAATATTCTGTCCTCTTTGTTGAATATGTGCTCGTGTACGGCTACTTCATAATTCTTTGATTATTCTATCCAAATAGATATTGTTTTTATGATGCACATCTTCTCACGTGAAAATAAACGTTTAGTTTATATACGCTGAAATGTTCTGCCATCGGTAACTTCACTGTATTTACCTTCTTACAGTCTACCTAATGTTCTTCAATTCTGGTTTTAATTGTTCTTTGTGTCTGTCTTATATAAATTAATGAACATCTGTAATTTTATATTGGAATTGTCCTTAACAGGTCAGGGTTTGCTTTTAATTTTGGCCGGAGGTCTATAGATGGTTCTGATGTGAAATGGCAACCTAACGGCGTCTCGTAAATGGAACAATATTTTCTTAGCTTTTTCGTTTATCTTACTTTTAAGTGCATTCCGTTTGATTACACTCGTTATTTGTTACGATTAAACGAAGTAAATGTTTTCTAAAATATAATGAGGACTAAAGTGATGATAATGATGACAAACGCTGATCAGAATCACTATTATCCATGTGAAAGTATTTTGCTTTTCTTTCTCTTCAAGTTAATGATCTTAGTACTCAAATGTAAATGCATCACCAACTCACCGAATAATCAACGGATCACAGTAACTAATGTGGATATAGCTCTGAAATTTAACATACGGTCTTCTAGCATCATGTAGAATTCCATTAAGAACGCATTCTACGAAATTCACCCCCATGTGACAGTGTTGCCAACTTAAAGAAAAATACAATTCCTCCTAATACTTCTATACCATTCATCATATCTACACCAAATTTTACACGAATATTCTTCGGCACCATTAGGAAACGACTGTGG
>JAGDQP010064566.1:0-11552 GCA_022664845.1 Lepisma saccharinum | reverse complement strand
CGCGGCCGACACAGCTTTATGAGTTCAAAATCCGTTCAGGGCGTGGATGTTCCTCTTTTTTCTTCACTTCTGATCCAGAGGAAGGTAATGACAATTCACCCTTGGTTCACCTTGTCCAGCGGTCTTCCCAGTTCTTTTAAATTTTCCTTCACTTATTACTTGCATTATCCTCACTATTCGTAGGTTTAACTTGTATATATATCATTAAAAAATTCTAAACCAGAAATAAATGCTTACACAGTAACTTAGATAAATTAGTTATTAATTCCAGATTAAATTCCGTAGAGGGGTAAAATAATAGGTAAATTTTTTGAAATTCGTTAATATTGAAAAAATTAAGCATTGCCGTCTCGAATTAATGGAGAATAAAGCAGAAAGACCAGTGAAGAGGGAATCTACGATAGCAGAAGGGCGGGAATTAGAATGTGTCTGATAAGGCAATAGAAAGATGCAATCCATGAGACATAATCTGGCTTTAATTAACCCACCTTCGCTTACTCAGCATTATTTTGTATCTATGCATGAATTTCCTCCCGTGCGATATCGACTTTATCGAGACTTTTGACTTTATTCTCTCATTCACCTGGTCTATGACATGCGAAGCTACATGGTGACCGTACCAGTAATGGACCAGTCGCCAGTTGTTGACTAAGGGAGACAAACAATAATAATAGTTTCTATTGGATATAGTAGTAAACACAGTGCGTTTTATACTTCCATAAGGTTTAATAGTGTAGTCTCCAAATGCTGTGCAATCAGGAAATACAGTACTCCAAAATCAAATAAAAAATGTAAAGGGCATCTAGAAAAGAGCAGAGCGCACAATAAGAGGACAGAAGATATCCGAGCATATCAAGTAGAAGGTACAGTGAAATAATTAATTATTGCATTACTTCGTTGTTCCTTGAATCAAATAATCCTACAGTAAATAGAATCAATGATCTACACTGCAACAATCGTAGTTCGCAATTGGCTACAACAACTGGTCAACTACTGGTGCAACTACACCTTCAGCAATATACGGTATTTGTCTGTTGTGTTAAATGAAATAAATGTGAGCTACTTTTTCTTTGATTTATTCTGCATGGTCTTAGGGTTTGTTTCGTATATTTTTTCTATTATATAAACGTCAGTTCTTGCTTCGAGTTGAAATTTTCCTTATTTGGTCAAACAATGATACGGCCACCCTATAAATCACATTATTGAATTGTAATCACATTTAATTTACACCTGAAGGTGGTATGGTTATATGGTTAAAGAATACAAACATACACAGATAATTTGTCAGTGCTTATAAAATATTGTATAGATCAACATAAAGAGTAACCAAAACTTCCAGTGACCATCGAATGCTGCGTAACGAAAACCAATTCCCCAAGGTGCATGAAATATAATGAATACTACTGACATTTCCTTTAGTCAGTTTTCTTGTAATTATTTAAAACCTATGAGAAAAAGAGAACAGCAATCCTTCTCTTTAAATTCTCGAATTAACATATTGACGGCATAATGAAAAGCATAGAAAAGCACTTTTAATTGTCTCCATGCCACCAATTTATATCAACGTTTTATATTTCGACAGAAGTTTTCTCTAACACTCACCTGTGAAATGTGACATTGAGACCTTTTTTATTGTATCTGTTGATACATCCGAAAGCGGCACAACTCAATACCATTTTTAAACTCTCATAAAACACCAAGAGTGATCTGGTTATTTGCATGTCTGTGAATGCAATACTTCAATTTTCTTCCATACGCAATATGGCGGGCCGCGATACATACAGCCGGGGCGGCGGCCATTTTCGGCTTCAATTTATTTTCGAAGTAGGGGTACGCTTGGGCGTCTCCTTCTATCTTATTCCTCCATGGTCTGAACATTATTAACATTTGCGTGCAGTGATGAAGTTAAGAAAACGTTTGAAGAGTACGCACTTGCTCTTCGGTGTGAAATTGCGAAAAGCGAATAGTGCTAAATGACGCAATTGCAAAAGTATATACCATCACCATACCAATTGGTGACCTCAAATTTGTGACGATACCCATTAAAAAAAAAAAAACCTAGCTGTGGCGACCTGAAAGTAGATCCCTCGTCACGAACACAATTATAATGAACTTTGATCTTCCTTCTGCTGAAGTTTTGAATTATTAGTTTGTATGAAAATAATAAGTTATAAGAATATTATTAGTTTAGCTAACGTCTGAAGTGTTCTGTATTAACAATAATCCAGTTGTATCACTTCAATTACCTACCTTTTCCCCTCGGCTTTCCACACTTTTTCTTGTCGTCGTTACCTGTACTCCAAAGGATTGGATGCCCCTGAGATGGGATCTCTGCTTCTCTATGAAACGACTCTACAAACATAATAAAAAACATTAAGCAAGATAAGCAAATTAGGTTGGTCTATATTTGTCTGGACATGATTCTAGAAAGCTTAAGAATAATCTAAAGCAACGATCTCCAACAAAAGATGGCAGCACTATCTCCGTATATGCCTAATATATTCTTATCGTTACACGAAATTTCCTTGCTGCTCCCATAAATTCAAACCTAGAGAGTTCAAACTTTCAGGGAAGAAAGTTCATAACCATGTCAAGAGAATAATTGATGCTGAATTTTTATTTTCGTTTTCCTTCATTATTGAAATCGCTTTATTATTATTGTAAATATTGAAACCTATAACAATAAAGCTCTTTCAACAATTGACAAAAAAGAAAATTAAAAATCGGCATCGATCATGCTCTTGAATTGGTTATGAACTTTCTTCGAAAGTTTAAGCTCTCTAGGCTTGAATTTCTAGGAGCAACAACCAAATTTCGTATAATAGTGAAAATACATTAGACATATATGGAAGTAGTGCTGCCATCTTTTGTTGGAGATCGTTGCTTTAGATTATCCTTAAGCATGAACATCAAATAACATTGTTTAAGAAATGAAGTCCTTAAATAATAAACGAATATATTTACTGCTTAACTTAATGATATCAAATTAACTTTTCTTAGGAAATTAAGGAGACTTGAAAAATGTAGCAAGCCGAACAATATCAAATATTTGATATATCTAAAAGAAACAATACATTTTAAGAAGTATGAGGTAAGAAAGAACAGTGACACGCCATGGCCTTTTTATACATATTTACAGTTTTATTACTGTCTTCTTGCGTTCATTTTGTTGCACGATAACTTTTGAGTTAATTTTATTATTACAATGTTTTTATTGACTTGATCTCTCAGCTGGGTTTTCTGTAATGACAGCACTAGGATAACAATTCCGGAAGATCTACATAGACCTTTATCAGAGACCCGTTTCGCTGAGTCGATGACTCGATGCTGTTAATGAATTGACCACTTGGAGGTAGTCAACCCGACGTACAACACTGTAGTGTGGGTTGCCGCATGCTTTGCTTTTACATTTTCCCATCGCCACAATTCAAATTCAATGGATAAATCATCTCTGAAGATAATAATTTTAGAATAAAAGTGATACGATAACTTCCCACACGGGTCCATTATCTGATCATGTGCAAAAATCATTCCAATCGGTCAAGCCGTTTTGGCGTGATGAAACCACCAACATAGGCACATTCATTTATATATAGATGTAAAATGAAGAATACTGATTCAACTTGATGGCGCCAAGATTGGGGTGGGGGCTAAGGTAGAATTTGGGAGGACCTGGTTCCTTGCCAAGTTCAAATCTAATAAAATTTCAAATCGTCCAATCGACTTGAAGCTTTGCCCTCTTTTGTACGTCTCAAGCTAATACAAAAACCAATAATTACCAGTTTTGAAATCTAAGATAGCCACAAAGCCCCACTTTTGAAGATTTTTTATTCTTCACACAGACGGGTGGTGGTTCCGCAGCCCACCTGATTCAGAGTCTTGGTCCAATGAATCCTCCACGAATGGATCTCTAATTGTCCTGTTCAGTGGGTTACACTCAGGTGATGCAGCTTGTGAAGCTGTTTTACAGAAAGATGGAAAGAGAACCAAATCTGTGATAACCAGAGCTGAAACCGGTCCAAGTTTGCTGACCCGACCTGACCTGGTCCGAAACTTTACCCGAATGACCCAGTTTGGGAACTATTAACGAACTAGCAATTTTCGACGTCGTATTTATCGTGTTCTGGGAGTAACACCTCCGGTCCCGGTCACCTCTGAAACAAACACTATTCAAATGGAAAAGATATAATTGAAAACTCTTCTTTGGCCTCCGGGTCAAACCGGTTCCAAACATAAACCCAGTGACCCGGTTCAAAATTTGACCCGGTTGGTCCATTTCAGCTTTGATTGTAACAATTAAAACACTATTTGATAGAAGCCACCTCCTATTATTTATTTATTGTCTTATTTTATAAGAAAAATAAGACATAATAATAAAATATACAACTCTTATATTTATTTTTTTATTTTTATTTTTTTATTTCCTGTGTTTATTTCATCGTCGAGTGTATAAAGACTAACATTTTAATTTGAGCAGATCTGCAACCGTCTTATTAAAAGCAGAGATTTACTGTAGTTGTTGTATTTCGGGCGGAAGACCATTCCAAGCTTGGACGGTGGAAATCGTGAAAGATTTGAAATAGAAAATAGAATAGTGATGAGCGATCGAAAGAAATGTTCTTTCACTTGACCTGCTATTGCAATTATGTTAGGAGCTAAGCTACTGAAAGCTTTCGTATAAGTAACAAGGTTGTTGAAGACCAATTATTTTGAAGATAAGTGTTATTTTGTGTAAGTTGCGTCTTTCATTACGTTTAAGTACTGACAATTGTCTATACGAGGGAGTCAGGTGGTCTCAGTACTTGGGAAGAAAGATAGTTTGGATGCGCTGTAGTCGCCTGCCAAGTTCATCCTTCAGCTTGGTTAGAATCTCGTCCCAGTATTCCAGATAAGGGAATACCAAACTTAACTAGAACTGATTTGATGTGGGTGGGATACAGTCACTGAACATATAAGTAGATTTTATCAAAGCTGCTATGGGCTCTTTTCGACAAAGACTGGACATTCTTACAAACAGCAAGACAATAAAGACAAGTGACAATTTACCTGATATACTTTGCAAGCTGAGAAGTGAATTTTCCACAGTTCAGAAACTCAGCTCAGCCGCTGTCTTGTGTTAAGAAAGACTTCGGTACCCTCAACAAAGAAGTTAGTGACACGGTCAGATCTTTACCACTGCGTGTGTGTGGAGATAGAAACAAAATTTGCTGCATGTAAACGGGTGTTTTATTTGCAGGGATTCCAGAGGATAGTCAAGGAGACTATTGAGATTGATGAGACAGGCATTATTTGGGGTTTCATCCCGAATATGATAAGGTTACTAAATACGCTTTGCACAACACGTTGATGCGTTACATACTCAGATAACAAGAGTATGAAACGTTTCGAGTTACCTTCAATGACAGTAATGGTTCTGACATAGGATTTCGAATATTAGTTTTTATTAGAAGACTAAATGTTTCGAACAAGCAATGAAACTGTTCGCAGAGCAGAAGACCTTATTAAGGTACTGTGAATAGTAGGAAATCCACCCCTGATTTAAGTGACTGTGCTTTGCTTTTAAAGTTCCCATTACTGAAATTACTGATCATTGTTTTGGTACTGAGTTGAAGGTATTAATTCCACTTACCATTTGACACTTTCGTATCACCTCTTTTCGACACAACAGATTTAGAATATTAACATTTAAAGTCACAATCTTTGAGAGAAAGTATATTGAGATCATGTATGCTGAAGACAGGGACTTCTGAATGAGACTGAAGCTCACAAGTTTGGTCCACACATGTTGGTGTTTAACAGGATCTGTGAAAATAAGAAGAAATAAAGTTATTTTTGGCTTTGTTTACACGTTAAGATAACCTTATTGCATGCATTAACTAGTATTTACAAACAAATATGATTCGAAAATCTTGGTACACTCGAAGCTATGCTCCTCACAAGAGGGCGACCATAGGTTTCGCACACAGATTTTGAAAATATTGGTGTCCTTCGAAAGGATTTTGTTTATTACTTCCTACCTTGTACGACTTACAGTTGACGAGATAAAAAATATAAAGTTATTCATTTCACAAAGTTTAGCGACAAAGACTCAAAATTTTACTCATAAAAATGAGTACTTGGATATAGTTTTGAGAGAGAGAATATGTTTATGTATAACACGTTCTGGGAGAAAAAAATGTGTGAGTTATTTGTTGAGAGTAATGGGAGTTTCGATGAATGACAATAGTTATAAAATATGAAGAAGATTGTTGATATTATTTGTGTATGTATTATTTGTTTACTTGCATAACCACATGTTTGTTCTATAAACATGTGTGTTATTGTTTATACAATGTCCACGTGTTCGCTATACACGCTGGTCATTACGTCCCTTTTGGGGAGAAATAGTAAACAAGGTTTGTGAACTATTTCTTTTTTAGCTCACTATTATATCTCTTTCAATCCGAGATCACTTTATCACTACACTATGCACTTGTATAGATGGATGTTAGCTTCACTGGAACTTATAAACTAATATCGGTGTACCGTAGAACAGGCAGATTCAGCTTGATGCATCATTATCCTCGAGTCGTAGGGCCGTGTTAGTGGTTGCTGTGAGATGTTAGTACTTGTTCACAAGTTCACTTAATGTTTGTGTGATTGGATCACTGGTGAGTGTCGTGTGCTTGCATACTGTTATTTCTGTTGGTGCAATGTTCACCTTGTGGTTATTGGTTTCATTTATATTGGGACATTCTATGTCAAGCGATGATATGGGAGTCCCAATTTTATCACTGTCTGGCTGATACACGCCTTTGACAACTTGACATATTATATATATAAATATGATCGACATTACGATGGCTGTTATTGCAACTCTACTAGCAATAATATATACAGACATATTCTGAAAGGAGACAATGAGTTATTTAAGATTTCCGTGTTTCTTTAAACGATAATATATAATACACAATGTAACTGATATGGCAAATAATATAAAAATTATAGTAACTACTATGATTATAGTCCAAGAAAGGGAGGAATGCAGGTGCAAGTCTGAAAACTTGTCTGGTAGTTTACTTTTCTCGTTCCCTAATAATGTTTGTAAATTGCCTATCGATTGCTGCAGGTTTTGGAAATTTAAGGTAAAGTTTAATGATAAAGTTTCTGGTAAAGATATATTCCATTGCCAGTTCAATTGTTCGTCTGGTAGGTAAATTTAAGTTATCCGTGATAATGCGTTCAAATTGGCTGTATGGAATATAGTAATTACTTGAGTTTGCAGGCTGTTCAAGAAGTATTCTATTGTGTGTTTTTAAAATATAAACTTGTTTTCTTGTCGCCAAATGAATGCCTGTTGCTGTGTAGGTAAAAAACTCTTCCTGAGAAGAAAGTTGTGGTTTAATTTGGCAGTTGTTTGTAGAATTTTGGAAAATTAAATCATATAGGCAATCTGTTTTCTGTGACTTGGCCTGGTCCTCTATTTTGCATATAGAAAATAATTTAGGTTTCTTACAAAGCGACATATCTATTTCAAATACTGCCGTTTCAGATTTTATTACGAAATCTGGTAATACCATTTTGAGGTGGGCTGTTTTTAAGAAGCCGTTGTTAAAAATTTTATAGACTAAATGGTAACCTGGCCTTTTGATATTGGGTATTTCCAGAATAATATCAATTAGCGAGTACTGGGTCAAAGGCTAGTAAGAAACTCTTGGAACTTTGGTAGAATATTCCAAGGTCCTCTGCGATTAAAGAATTACGTAAAATTGGATGGGTCTTAATTATTTCTGCTGCCAGTGAAGGTTTGATTAAGACGTCATTGACTGTGTTTTGTAATAAACTCTGCAAAATACTGTCGAAATGATTTTCGAGAAGTTGAAAATTCTGCAGAGTGATTAGAAAACGTTCATTCGTGTTTGTTGTACAGAGAAGTTGAAGGATTTCGCTATGCACTTGCGATATTGCCTTTTCTACTGCAACTGTAATATTTTCGACTATGTGGGTTAGTTGATATTGGCTTTGTTTGATTGATTGTATTTAATCGTTCAAATAATTATTTTGCTGTCGTAATTGATTGACTGCATTTTTAAGTTTATGCGTTTCGTACATGTTATATCCACTTAAGACAAAGTTAGCTAACCCACTTAAAATTTATAATAGCATTCGTTTATGTCGTTTTGCACATCCTATTTTAAAATCGCATGGTATCGTTTGAGAAATTTTGTCCACGAATTGTCTCTCTCGTTGGTGCATAATTTCTATTAGTTTCTTGTATCCAGTACAGCTATCATTTTGGAGGTGGGCTGCCGAGAAGTCTATGTGAAGGCGAAATAGAATAAATTCTGCGTCTTCGTAATTGATAATGGCTTCTATTTTTCCCATTGATATTCCGTATTGTTTGATGATTATTTCTGCTTTGCCAAAGGAAGTATAGTAAACTGCCTAGTAGAAATATAAATGCTGAGGTGTTCATCTCGGTGAATGCCCTGGGATTTGTTGGCCTCCCTGCGGGATAAAAGAATGATTTGTATTACAAGCATAATTGTTTCAAGTTTAGTATTGTACAATATGTTGGTGCAATTGAACAAAGATTACTTGTCCCGCATTAATAATTTCTTAAAAGATCGTTTTCTTGATTCGACGAATCGGAAACAGATAATACGCGCCTTACGGTATATGCGCGACGGTACGGTGGACGAAGAGCGGTTGTTTACTGGGCCACTGTACATTATTTGAAGAAGTGGGAGAGTGGTCAATGAAGTGTGTCCTTCTATGTGGATTAGGTATATATCGAATTTTTTTCTCTCTTTTTTTAGATAGAAAATTTGCCATATGTTACTTGCAAAGTACTTGTAGTATTGAAAATCGCCGCTAGTTAGCGTCTTAATCAGTGTCCCTTTCTCTTGCCTTGTGAGTAATGCCATCTGCCATGATTATTTAAAACTTAATTGTCCCCGCCCTGAGTACTTGCTCATGATTTTTTTCCCTCTCTCCTTCTCATTATATGATTTATTGGTTATGCTGTTCCCTTTTTTAACCAAATGGTAGTCACTACTTATTGCTTATTGTCTTCATGGTAGAATTGGATTCTATCTACTGAGATGTCCTGAATCTTTTTGAAAAATCCGTCCGGAAAACGAATTCGGTATAAGTTTTTGTTCAGATTTTCCAGTATGGTGCACTTAGTGACGTAATGTGAAGTCCACATCTCAGGACGTCCGATCTTTCTGGTAGGAAAAAATACCTTGACCTGAGAGCCAACTGGAAATTCAATTTGTTTGTGGGTTGTCAAAATCTTTTTTGTTTCAAGAATTGTTTGTAAGTAATATTTGCGATTTCCTCTCTCACTTTTGGTAGTTCTTCCTTGGATATTTGGGTTAGAGGACTAATGCTGAATGCACAATCTGCGGCCGTCCTTGGATTATAACCGCAAAGTAAGAAGAGTGGAGATTCGTTTGAGGTCGTGTTTGGGAAGGAGTTATAGCTGAAGACTGCCTTCTGCAACATTTGTGGCCAATTATCCATATTTTTCTGGACCATTTGTTTAAGTATATTCTGAAGGGTCTGTATAGCTCGTTCCGCTATGCCGATTGAATTATGGTTAAACGCAGGGCTATACTTGAGTTCAATGTTGTATTTGTGGGCGAGTTCTTTTATAGTATTACTTGTATTAACTGGGTGTAAATCAATGTGCAAAATTCTTGGTAGGCCCAAAAACATGAATAAATCGTCTTCGAGAAATGTAGAAATGGACTGCGCGTTGAGATGTTCAGTTATCCTTGCTGTCATATGGCGTGTGGCGCATTCGATTCCCACGTTGATGTATAGATTTCTTCCTTTGTATGATATAGGATCGCAGGTGTCGTATGCCATTTCCTCGCTAATTTTCTGTAGTGGGTGGTGAAGTAATTCACCATGTTTTTTACTGTTATGCTTTTTAATTTCTGACAACTGAGACATTGACTGGTATATAAACTAATTAGTTGTTTCATCCTCGGGAAATAATATTTTTGTACACAATGTTGGTAGACTTTGGTTACTCCAAAATGGCCGCTAATGGGGCTAGCATGTACTTCTTCAAATAGCTTTCGCGTTAGTGTCTGTGGTATGCATAAGATACACTTTGCCGTGTCGTGGTCTCTTTTGTACTCTATAAAGAACTTTATCCTTAATAGTGTATAATTGTGCTGCTCTTATTGCTGTGCTTGGTATTGGTTGTATCCCATTTAGCGCCTTTATTATACCAGAAAAGAAAGGATCTTTTTCTTGTTCGGTAATTAAGGTATTGGTCGAGATATTATGCTGGATGCAAAAATTGTCTTCCAAAGTATTACAATCAAATACTAAATCTTGTTCTGAGGTGTCAACTATGTCAGTAGTTTTTAACCTGTTTGCTATGTTTTTTGTTTTCCTCTTCTTCTTTCAATTATTTGTCATCGATACCCTTTTCAATGTCGGATGGTTGTTCCAGACGACTTATTATGGCTGCTGGTTGTTCTTTTCCTTGTCTGTGGCGTACTTCAAATTGAAAATCGCTAATGTACAGTTTTATTCGCTGGAACTTACCACATTTGTCAGGCTGATGCTGTAAATTTATCAGCTTTGCTGTCGGTAAATAATATAAAGGGCCGGACCATAATGAAGTACTGATATTTTCTTAAACAATATAAAATCGCTGATTATTCTTGACTCCAGGTGCTGCTATTTCGCTCAGTTTTTGACAAGCGTCTTGAACAGTATGATACAACTTTTTCTATTTTGGTCTTAGGGTCGTAAGTTGCCAATATTCCGCCAGCTTGTATCTTACTGCTGTCTGCATAAACTCTAATTTCTAAGTTATCATCAAAGTGATGCAGATCTGGTGCATTTAGAATGTATTGTTTTAATTTAACAAAGACCTTTTCTATTTCTTCACTCCAAGAAAATTTAGTTCCTTTTGAGAGAGCTGGAGGGTCTCAATTTTTTTAGTGTACCTATGTATATGGTGCCTTAGGAACGAAGTGAGGCCGAGGAAAGATCTTAATTGTCGTTTAGTTCAAGGACGGCTTAACTCTTGTATCTTTTTGGCAATTTTTGGCGAGATCATAATCTTCTCACCACTTACTTTATGGCCTAGTACATTCAATTCTGAGTAGAAGAGATGACACTTTTGCGGCTTGGGTCTCTAGTTATGTGTCCTTAATTTTTTTAGCAACATTTCTAGTGATTTTATATGTTGAGGGCCGGAAAAACCGCTGATCAGTATGTCATCTGCGAATGATGTGATAGTATCAGGTAGGCCTTCTAATATCATTCTAGTTGCTATGGACAAAGATTGAGCGCTAGTTGAATGTCCCATAAGGCATTATTTGAATTGGTAGGTTTTCCTGGTATGAGGTACTTCGAAGGACATGTACTTCCAGCTACTAGGATGTAAATCAAGCTGAAAATAGCTATTTGATATATCTAAAGATGAAATCAGTTTCTTTCCTCTTAAACTGTTCAAAATGTCCTCAGTGCTCTCAAATGGAATAGCTAGGTATCTAGTATATTTGTTACAAGCTTGGAGATTTAACACTAAACGAAATTCT
>JAGDQP010064565.1:384-11552 GCA_022664845.1 Lepisma saccharinum | reverse complement strand
TTTCTCTCAATGTATTCTTTGGACAAGGGTTAGGTGGCAGAACAGCCATAGGCTGAACCTCGCCCGCTTAAATAAAGAATTTTTCAATTCAATTCAATATGCTTTGCCTTCCTCCCCACAACCATTGGATGTATCTTTTTCTCGCACCGTTGAAAGCATATTAAAATGACACATGCCGCAATCACGTGCGACGATTTCCTGGGAAAGGAATTAGCAAAACTTCCTTTGGACCAATTTTAACGGAAACATGGAATCGTGTGGCATCAGTTGGAACTGCTTCAAATGGGTTTTCGAATTGTGGTATATTTCCTTTAAACTCCAACAAACTTTCGAATGACGTTTATCTATTCTCAACTGTATATTCTTCACCAGTCACCGCTCCACAGCAAAATACAACAATGGATCAAGTAGGTATACCATCATCATCTTCACGGGTCGATGGAACAGCGATGCATCTTGACACACCACCAGGTTCGAGATCTACATCCGTCTGTATAGATCAGTCCTCAGTGAAAGTTAATTTTGCATCTCTAAGTCATCTTCCCAACACTTCAGGAACATCAAAAAGAGGTAATACAAGTCGCTTAGAGTCATCGCGAATCTTGACTGATCAGCATCATTTACGTGAACTCGAAGAAAAGAAACGAAAGATTTTCTCCAAATCATCAACCAAGCGGACATCTAGAATGGAAGCGGACTTGCGCAACATATTTTGTGCGTGTAGAAAAGTATATAAGCAAGGTGAAAACTGGGTCCAATGTATTACGTGTTCTTTTTGGTTTGATGTAAACTGTGTTACTAAGGGCGATGACCCGTACTTCGAATGTGATCAGTGTTATATGGATTCTGATGATTAGGTATGTGACTGTCCATTTGCCCCAGTATCAGTGTCCTTCTACCCCCAATGTGAGGGATATATGGACATTTTGAACCACTTCATATTTTGTGTATTCCTTGGAAATCGACATGTCCTAAAATGTATGTTCACATGTCAATGCGTAGGTGTATGATGTACCTTTATTTTGCTGTATGTTTCATTTTTTCATGGCTTCAGATATATACGCTATCATTGAAAATATGCTTATGGTGTCCGTTTGTCCCGTCTTTACCATACTTCAGATTTGGAACGAAATGATACTAAAGTTGTTGATGATGTCCATTACTTCTGATTCGTCTTCAGAGAGAAGAATTAAAATTTTATTTTTATTCTGGTAAGGCCACAACCTTCGTTTCTGGTTATTTTGTGCTATACGCATTCAATCTGCAACGAAGGTTGGAATAGCCCTGGTGGCCAGAGCCTTTTCGCATAATATTTTTGTACTATATGTACCTGTGAAATTGGAATACAGATCCCTTGGTTCAAGCGATAATGCCACGGAATTCGGTTCGGCATGTGGGTTCGAACCCCGTGGTTGAACATCTTGACAAAGTTTTTCAGGTTTTACCTAATTTTCACCAGGCGAATGTCTGGCCCTGGCATATACCTCTTTCATCCTCTACTCTACCCTATAATGCCTGTCAAATATGCCAAAACGCCATACCAAATTCAAATTGTATGATATTGTACACATTTCAATCAGATTTGCACTAATTTTTTTTCACCATCACTTTTGATGCCCATCCAACGTCCAAATTGCTGCTACTTCACTATATCCACGTCAGGATGTTGTCATCGTGGTGGCCCTAATTTTATGATATAAACTCATTTGTGCTTATTGCATTCAGTGGCGGATCCACAGAGGAAATATATTATTTTTAGACGTAGTGGCCAGAAGTTTGATTCATATGAATAAGTACTTATCTATAGTGTGATCTAAGTCGGCAAACACACGTTTATTTGTTAAATGCTTGAAATAATGGAAATCAAATACACATGAATGGATACCGGGCCAATGCACTATCTTTTAGAGATTACGTTTGTATGGCCCCCATTTAAAAGATAGCTCATTGACCCAGTATACATTCATGTGTATTTGATGGGGAAATATCCCGGAAGAAGTCGGCTAGCGCTTACGTTGAGTGTACCATCCCGACATTTGCCTGGTGTGGCTTTGAAAAACCTGGAAAAATTCAGTGTCGATGGTTGGTCACTGGTATCGTAACCAGGAGATCTCGATTGTGAATCTAATCATCTACCAACTGAACTATACGACCTCTCGGTACAAGAGATTTGTGTCCGCCGCTATCTGACGAATTATCCGTGGTTTTTGTACATAAAATTTTGTACATAATCTTCCAGTTACTGTGAATGCTGATCATGGTACGAAATATTGTAATAAGCGATCAACGAAGATTAGAAGAAGTTACGTGTACATACTAAAAGCGTAAACAGTGTTTGATTTTTTCTTACAACAGTTCCTTATTTGTTAAAAAACTTGGGTTAACTTTTTTTGCATGGGCCATTTTTGTAACTTTGACTTCCGCCCTAATGATTATAGTCCATGCCTCAGGGAGAATTCGAACCAGCAACCTTGGAGACTCTGGCCTAACGCCTCAGACAACTAGATCTAACATGGGCTACCGAGTCATTTGGGTCATGATTTGGACCCTATCTCACCCGGTAACCTGGAGGACAAAGTAGAGTTTTTAATTATTTCCTTGTGTTTGAATAGTGTTTCTTTCAGGGAGGACCAGAACCGGAGATGTTATCAACAAGAGTAGGAAAAATACGACACCGAAATTCCTAGTTAATTATATTTCCCAGACCGTGTCATTCGAGTCAAGTTTCGGAGAGGGTCACAGTCATCTATGCTTAGGTCTGAATGGGTTACCAAAATGACCCACTTCAGCTCTGCAGATCACATGAGTACCTCGGTCGGCAATAGTTTTTGTGTGTGTGTGTTGTATTCTGTGAAGTAGGTGGGATTTTTTTTTCATAAGGATGTAACTTCAGTTCGGAAGCTTTTGATCGGGGCAGATTTCAAGTTCATGTAGTATGATTAGTGCAAATTATTATTATTATTAAGTTGGAATTTTAGATTTCTTGAGAAATTCATACAAAATGAGCCATAGTTGTGAAGATTTGGCAGAGATGTAATACAAAATGTTGTCAATAAAACTGGAAATTATGCCGTTTCCTAAAGATAATAATTGAATTTTAGAGTTCTCACAATTAAATAGTAAATGTTTTGCTATTGCAGTTTCTTATCCGCAAGAACATGAGTTTGTTGCATAGAAAACTATATAAAGGAAAGAAATGTCACTCTCTATGAGATGTTAACTTTCAACAAAACATATATGAATTAACACTTCCACCAATGAAAATAAACGTTTTATGGTTTTGAATGTGATTTGAATCTAATAAATTTCATTATTAGTTAGTACCTTTGATGCAAAGGGTCGTTTGAAAAGTCTACTCTAGGGATGACGCGCCTCTCTCAGAGTATTTGATTTTTGCTGTATAGTATATGATCATGTGTGAAACATTATCTTGGTTCCCTTTTTCTCTACTTTCAGCTGTAGCAGTAGAAGTATATTTGCAGTAACGGAATAAAGATGGACAAAATCGGGATACGAGAAACGATTCACTAACTGGTGTTGATCTGCAGCTTCAGCACATACGTGGATACATGTAATGTTCCTACCATACCTTCATTCATGGACTAAAGCTACGGTTCAATTCCAGCTAGTGAACCGCCTCTCGTATCGTAATTTCGTCCATCTCTATTCCACCATGGCAAATGCATTTCTACTTTTGTAGCTCAAAGAACAACAATCAGCAAAAAAACTCCACTCCTAAGTACACAAATTATCATATATTACACAGCAAAAAATCGAAGCACCTATAGTCGGGGTACGACGAACTTCTCACTCGACTCCCGTATATTCAATATCTTTCTGCCACGATGAGCCAAAATGAAGACAACATTGAGCGAACAACGTTCAAACGGTAGGCCTAGGTTGATGTCTGTTGGCTAACGGAAGACCCAACAATTGAGCTGATTGTTGTAGTTTATTGCACCATCATATTTATGTCATCTATATCTCTTGTTTTTCGTCTGTCTCACGAAAGAAAAGAATCCCGGAAGGAATGTCATCACAGGGAGTGAATGAATATATTACTAAGGGCGGCTTTTCATGCACGCGCTAGCCTCGTGTTTTGCATGCGATCTTGCTGAGTAGCCCATTATAACACATGTTTAAGTATTTATGTTGGCTATTTATAGAATTCACAAGCAAAGTACAAGGTGAGCACGTACATGAAAGACCGGCCTAATTCTGCTTAATAATACAATTGTATGGAATTTTGTTGTGTTAAACATTTTAAAGGAAATTACATGACATGCTCAGACTTTTCAACCCTCTCTCGGAATAGCATTATAAAATGCTGAAAGTGCCTAGAAAAGCACAAGGAATCATTTATTTATAAGCTATAACAGCATAATTTATAGTAATATTCTTTGAGAAAAGAAGAAAAATTAGCTGGATGGGAATCAAACCAGGACCTCCAAGTAACTTTCATTTGTAATAGTTACTATCCTGGAACGTATCTCCCTGTAAACGTTATACCAGTCTTCTCTCCGCTAGTGATTGGATTTTCAAGTTCTTTTACCTTACAAAACTGCCTGTTATTTGCTTCAGATTCATCCCCATCTGGTAGTTACATGTTATTTTTCATCAGTGTGGACAGATACTCTGTTTTCCCAATTTCCCTTCGTGATTCTGGGAGAAAAAGTAACAGCTTCTACCAGTAACAATTATTTTAATCGTTTTTACCAGTCAAAAGAACTGTTATTGAATAATTGTTACGTTATTCTTCGGCCATGCCTACAAAACAATATATTAATTTTATCAATCTATAGAAAATGTATTTCCTGCAATAAAATGTTCAAATGCATAGAAGTGTTACTGGCAAGCTATACTACTGGAAAAGAGTACCTTCGTCTTGTGGGTACAAATTTCCAATTTGGTACCCACAAGTTTTGAGAGGTAGTGGCGAACCCAAGGTTGAGTTTAGAAGGGCGGTTCTTTGCCTCCCAGTTCTTGGGAAGGAACAAACTAAAAGAAAGAAAAAAAAACGGAGGTAAAATACGAATCCCTGTGCCCGTCACTGATTCCCAAAAATTGTGGGTACATTATACCGCCTATATTTCAGAGACTGTGACGGGCACAGGGATTTTACCATTTTTTTTTAATCTGTTCCCTCCCAACATCTGGGAGGCAAAGAACCCCCTCTGAACCCAACCCTGGGTTCTCCACTGCCTCTAAAAAGATTGTGGCTACAAAATCGGAATTTTGTACCCACTATTCAAAGGTACAGTTTTTGCAGTACAGTACAGGGGAAAACTTTAAAGGACCAGTAGGTTAGAGGTTTATTTGACGTTCAAAAGATGGCAGCACATCTTCAATTCTAGTTATTTTGAGAAGAAAATGCAAACTTAAATCTCAATTTTGAACTGTTGATATCTACAAAATAAGTGTTAAATGATTAAATGTACCGTATTAATTTATCGAGGACCGGTACAATAGATTCACGGAGCGGAGGTTGAAAACCACTGTCGTAAAGCATGTAGAGATATGATTGTCAAAAAACAGTAAATTTCAACACTGTATTTGGACCATTGTGTTGACAATAATAAATAATTCATTTGATTGGCTGCTGTTAGTTTTATTGTAGCAGTTATTTTCGTGGTTACACTCATCTTTGAAGACAGTCGTTCGGAAATCAGATGAATACAAAAGAGCTTCTTACTTCGACGCTTCCGCGGCGTGGGAAGTAGAAAAGGGGTCACTATAAGAGCTGGTCTTCCATATTTAGAAGGCTTCAGACACAGACAAGAGGGTCTTCGGATTGAGAATCGTAAAAACACAAGTGGAAGGCTACTGTTTAGATTTCATGACAACAAACTTCGTTCTTTTTTTACTTCTGCTTATTCTTTTTACCAATAAAATGTCCCTCCTCACAAAGAAACAGTGTTTCCAGATCATGATATCAAAGTTCCACACTTGAACAATTGAAAAAATACATACCATTTACACATATCACAGAACCAAGGATATTATAAAGCGAGAAAATAATCTTATACCGTACTACAATGCCACCTTGTGAGTGGAACATTTGGTCCACTTATTAGGACAAGATAACCGAGTTGTTATATATTATTCTTGTATATTTTATGAAACTATTTCTTTATTAAATTCAATTCCAACAGGGAGTCTAGTCCCCTGATACAGATGTAAAAAATATAAAGTATTGGGTATGTTCAAAACTTCTACCCGTTTTTAGTGTGTATATAGAAGTACAAACAACACATCGTGGAACTAATCTAGGACTATGTATAATAGCCATCGCAATCGAGGACGTGTTGCCATCTTTTTTTGTAGGAGATTAATCCCACGTCCAAGAACTGTTGTATAGCAGTTTTCACAGCCTTTACATCATCAAATTTCCGAGCAAAGGCGTTCTGCAAAGCTTGAAGCAGGTGGTAGTTTGTAGGGGCCACGTCAGGAGAATAGGGAGGGTGAGTTAAAACTTCCTAACCAAAGTCCACCATTTTTTGACGGGTAAGCAGCATGTAGCCTGGCGTATTCATGATGGACGATGACTCCTTCGTGATTGACGAGGCCTGGGCGCTTCGATCGCAATGCTGCTCGAAGTCTGTCCAACTGTTGACAGTACACTGTAAAAAAAAAACACTTTCTTACACTTTTAGGGCACTTTCAAAAGCAGGAATGTGTTTTAAAAGTATACCAATTGTGTAATAAAGTGTTATGAAGTGTTCGAATGTGTTCCATTATAAGTACTACATAAATCGAGCGCATTATTTGAACATAATAAAAGCACTATAATCCTAAAAACATTTTTTTTGCGCTTTCGAGCACTTTTTCAGCACTATTAAGGGAGCAGATTTATCTCACATTCTGTACATTTTTTTACACTTTTTCCAAGCTTATTACACCCCAAGAATAGCTCACATTAAATTCTTTGTCATTTTTATTTGTGCCTCCTCATTATTTTTTAAACAAAATTAAGGGGCTCAGGTAATTTATATAGTAGTAGTGTGATTTTTATGTTTATGAAGCGTTTTTCTAAATGCACAGTCTTTAAGAAGAGTTTAATATACATTATTTATCTCTTTATCGGGTAGGTTGAAGGTATAGTGTTGAGATGCCAATTTAACATAAACTGTAGGTTCCATTCTTAGAAAGTCTCAAGTTTGCTAAGGTGCTTAATCAAAATTCTACTTTAACGTTACAATCTGTTTTCCAGTTTAATAATTTAACTCTATACAAATATGCATAGGTAAACAAATTAAACTATACATCCTTCCAGTTTTTTAAAACCGTAGTTGCGCCCTAAGCTTGTCTCGTCTGGGGAATGACGTCCCTACATGAATTGAATTGTATGGCCTCTAGGCATCTAAGGCTCAGGTCAGGATAGGGGAGGGAAAAGTATAGGGGAAGGTGTCGGCCAGAGTCTATGTTGAAGATGCCATCCCGGCATTTGCCTGTTGTGACAGGAAACACTGTCAGGATGGTCGGCCGCTGGGATCGAACCCACTCTGACCTCCCGAATGCTACGCCAACGCTCTATCCCTGAGCTACGGCCGCTCCGTACGTCACTGCATCACTTTTAAGATAAGATTGACTACGAATGAAGCGCACAAGGTGCCAGTTAGGATACCACCCGATATTTACCTTCTGAGACTGTAAAAAAGCCTTTATAAAAATAATCAAAATTGCCGGCACCATGACAAACCGAGCCTTCAAATTCCAATTTGAGGCTTATTGCAGTGATTCCGCCAGACAGACCCTGTGGGGGTATCACCCTCGAAATGCTCGACCCCCCAAACTTTAACATTTTTTCAGTCAAAAATCGATAGAAAATGTGCAAAACTCTAATTATCCCAATTTTGACTTCACACCCCACCCCCAAACTGAAAATCCTTGCGGAATCTCTGTTGTATTGTCGTTGTTAAATATTTTCCTTTTTATTATGTCTGCTCAAATTAAAGTTAAGAAAGTCCGTTCGTTCGTTTCTATACAAAATTACGTTCCTTTCTATACAAAATTGGCTAAATACTCAAATCCTTTGTGTTTATTAAAGAAGAAGAAAAACATACATTTCTTTATCAACGGATTGTTTTTGTTTATCTGAAGTTCTTAAAAGCAACACATTATCTTTTGCACAGGTGTCTGTCGTCTAAATGTTGCCAGGTCTACTGTTTTAGTAGTAGATTCCTTTTCTGCACTGTCTACTAGTGTACTTTAATTTACAATGTAATTTCTGCTGGTTTTCTACAATTTTAACCAAGCAACATTGGATGGTTGCTCGACTTATATCTGACGTAAAACTGTTGAACATAACACGCCACCAGAGTAACCAGAGTAAAAATGATAGCGTTTAATGCAAGAAGTGTCGAGCTAGTTAGCTCATGACTTCCATATGATTGGAGTGACAGTTGAATAGATACATGTGATTGAATAGGGAGCAACTGTCGCATCCCTAGGGCAAGTCTATGAATACCAAAAGTAGGTGGAATTGCTAAATGACGAGGAGGAGGAGGAGGAGTTATTCGCAACGACGTTAATAACGGTTTGAAGTGATTTCGACTCGAAGAAAGAAGAGGAAATAATAAATTTTTTCTTCAGGATTCTGTGTCGTAGTAAAAAAGGTACGTGGAAACTAACTTTCTATATAACTTAATTATTTTAATTAATATTTTATAAACCCAGTGTAATTATTTTATATAAGAAGATTAAGTCGGTGTGATAGAAGATGTTTTCATACAAATCAAAATGGCGACAATTTGGAACAATTCATGACACGGCAATATGTCGTAACTTTCATCACAAGTCATTTTATTTTAGCAATGTGTTCAGAACTCATGCAATATTGTATTTCACAAATGCATTTTTGATCAAAGAGACTCACATATAAACCACGCAAGAAGTAAATTAATGAGGCTTAAATTGAAAAATTAAGTGAAAGTAGGCATATAAATAAAATAATGCCTTTTGCTCATAAATCAGTTTGATCCTTTAAAAAAAATCCTTCCCTTATGAAGATTGTGTGTTAATTTCTCGTCTACAGTGCCAATATAGCAGTTTCAGGTAAAAAAAAAAAATGTTCATTTAAAATACAGTTGTTTACGACATATTGCCGTGTCAAGAACGATATGCATTTCCGCAGTTGGACAAAATCGATTGAAACCAATGGTGGCCATTTCCTGTTAGCTACTTCCGGTTAGTAATTTCCATGGTGCTACATGAAAATTTTTGAAAATTAATTTATGGCCTTTAGGCATCTATCTAATGCTCAGATCGGAACAGGATAGAGGATAGTATGTGGGAAATGGTCAGCCCAGGCCTAAGTTGAAGATACCAGCCCGTCATTTATCTGGTCTGTCTGAAAAATGCCCTGGAGAAACCTCAGTTAGGATGGTCGTCGGTTCTGGGATCAATCCCAAAATCTCCCTAATGCTAAACCAACGCTCTAACAGTGATCCACGGCCGCTCGGTAGTACAGTACTGATATTCATTGTTTTGAATATATTTAATTTAGAAACAGCCAAGTCAATCCAAATGTCTAAAAATTCACTAGGCAGTTGTGAGTCAGTTTCTTAGGATTCGGGAGGTACTGGGTTGAAACCAGCGATCAGGCATCCTGATAGGTTTACCAGGATTTTTCCAGACTTGGGCTGTTCAATTTCTGAATTTCGATATCGAACTTAGAATGAACATCGAAAATCGTTCATATCGAAATATCGTTGGGAATCGAAAATGTTTATATTGAAGATAGTTACAGGTCGAGCATAGTTCATTTCGTAGCGCATTGTTCTACCAATCCAAAGGTCCTAGAAATGACCCCAGTGGCCGCCCATCCTAGCTGAGGTTTTTTCAATCACTTACACCGGGCAATGCCATAGTCACACAAGGCAAATGCCGAGATGTTACCTACAAACTAGGTCTAGCCAATTATCTACTAACTTCCGCTTCCAAACTCGTAATCCGTCCTGAGCCTGATATGCCTGAAGGCCATAAATAAATTTAAGAGATGTTACCTACAAACTAGGCCTAGCCAATTATCTACTAACTTCCGTTTCCAAACTCGTAATCCGTCCTGAGCCTGATATGCCTGAAGGCCATAAATAAATTTAAACTCAAAATTTAGTAGAATAGTTGGAAATCGAATATCGTTGGGGAAAAATCGTTACGGTAGAAGAAAATCTGCACTGGAAAGGCTGCCTAGGCGTCATGTAACCCCACTCATGACCAGGGGCATAAGAAATATCCTCGCGGCGTGGGAGGGAAGCAGGAACGCAGATTTATTTTACGAACTAACTGACCGGCTCCGACGTCATCTTGTTCCAATTTCGCATGTTCGCATTGTAAAAACAAGGGCCAAATTACAGTTTGCAAGAGGACATCGTGGTGTAGTGGTTAAAGCGCTGGCTTGCTGAGTTTAAAAACCGGGTTCGAATCGCGGTGGGTTCATATTTATTATTAATCATTGCTTTCTTGCATTTTTCGTATAGATTATCTTAAATTAGTGACCATGGGATCGTGGAGATTTGGTAAGGTTAGGTGCGGTCATGTATCTTTTATCTTGACATTTTCAGTTCTCAAAATTGCGAGCGCGAGACGCATGTTGGATCGAAACCGGTCAATTACTTCGTGAAAACAGAATTGAATGCAGAAGCTATGACTCAGTAAGAATAATCACGGCGCACCAAATCAAAATGTGGGGGTGGGGACAGAAACCAGTTAGTTATGCCATTGCTCATTATCAACGTTTTCCTCAGTTACATCAGCTGAATGAATGCCTTGTTCCTAACATCATAGTTGGGCTATCTCTTTTATATCCAGAAATTAGCCGCATTCTCAAAACTAAAAACTAAAATTTTGAATTAACATTCGTGCTAGAATTTGAATTTAGTTTCAATGCCTTTAGGCAACTTTGGCTCAGACCTCGTGCTAAAAGAGACAGACGTTCTGATAACTACATATTTTAAATATATCGCAGACTCTCAAGTTGAAGTTTTGGGTATCTTTACGGAAAATAAAATGAATTTTCCAACATTATTAAGCCAGACAATACAAAAAACATAAAATAAGTTATCTTCAAATTTTAAGCCTAGCTTAGCTAGAGTTTTAACACGAAATCTTTATTTTTACTCTTCAAAGTCGTCCGCAGACGAAGTATTTCTTCATCACCTTTTGTTTGT
>JAGDQP010064564.1:0-11552 GCA_022664845.1 Lepisma saccharinum | reverse complement strand
TCATTAAATATGCACCCAATCTGTAAAATAATAATTCGTATTCTAAGAATAAAACGTATTTTACGAATGTATTGTACTACAACTTCAGCTGCATTCTGTTTTTGGTATATTGTAAAATACTTCGTCAAACTAAGCAAAATCTGAAAGTTTGTTAAATTCAAAAGTTTATTAACTACATCCAGACATAGCTGGAGACCAAGGTCACACCGCTGAAATGATTTGTTAAGTACCTCATTTGGGAAAGGCAGGACAACCGATAATATGAAAAGAGCATCCATCACCTCTCTTGTCAGGATCGAATCAACACCACTACCTGCTCATCCTTACTCTACTACGTAAACTTCACCAGAACAGGTCTCTCTGCCCAGAAAAGATGGAGGAAACCGATATAAGTAAGTCTGCTTCAGAATTGCAAGTCAAACTACAAAGACATTTCTAACACACACAACAAAATGGAATATCAACTGTAATTTATCCTGTATAGTTAGTCTCCGAATTTGTATTTTCCAGTACTTGTAATAATTCTCTACTCTGTTAAACCCTCTGCGTGACAGGATTCCTATTCATAGGATTGCGATTTTAAAAAAAAATGAATTTTCACATACTTAATACTTTAGATACTCTAAACGCTTTGCTAAAGACTTAATTCAAAACTCTTAAATATTTACTATTTTAATTATATTCACTTTTGTTTAAAAAATAGTTCAATAAAATTCATTCATCTTTGTCACTGTTAACCAGTTAGCTTCAATTTATTACCTTATTGCTATCCCCAAGTTTATCCTTGGTCTAAGCTATTTACGTTATAATACTTTCATAGCGACAACCCAACAATCCAAAATAGTTCTAAAAAGGCCATGTGTCATTTAGGACATCGTTAAATACGTACTCGAGTTGTTCACCAGAGGTAAATGCTTGACCTGAATGGGGATGCATCCGAATAGTCCCTCGGACTTTCCGCTCTTCCGTGTTTATTTCACACCGCCATGACTCATAATATTGTTATATATTACATGTCAATTTATCCTGACATTTATCATAGGCTTACTACACCCGTTCGAAAGATTACATTTCTTCTTTAGATGTAACATATTCTGCGAGATAAATTAAGAATTTACCGAAAAATAACTGTATTTTGCTACATTAAAGAAGTTAACTACCGTATTATTTTAGGATATATTAGGAAAACTCAAATTTTCAGTCAATGCAGAAGTTTCTGAATTTAGTATCAATATAAAGAATGGTGAAATTGGAAATATAAAAATATAGTTCTTTTGCATTAATATATTGACTTCGCGAATTAGAGAACGAGACATGGAAATGAAAATTAATTGAGTGTTTTATACTATTATTTTTTTTTTTTTAAAGATTTGCTGGCCCAAACTGGTATAATGGAATAAAAGTAGCTGCAATATCCAGACCATGCAATTCGAATTGCGAAAACAAAGATTATATTCTACTGAAGTTCGGAATCCGAGGCAATTGAGAAGAACGAAACGTCGTTGATAAATTGGAACATCATTAGTGTTTCACCGATGAAAGAATCAAAGTATGAAATTTGCTACGCTTATCTTGGTTTCGTGTACATCTCAGTTTGATTTCATAGGCTTACTTCAGGTGTTAATAGAATATTAAATCTACTGGTCACATGACTAGCTTATTGATCACCATATTGGATTCAAAATGACGGAAGCTCTTATTTTATAATTGCAAGTTGCTCAGTTATTTTTCATCCGATTTGAACGCTTTCTATAAATGAAAGATCGTAAATAGATCTAAACTTTTGGTTCTTATACGTTTTGCGCATAATGTAGCCAATGAGATATTTGTAGGAACATATACTGTATATATATATATATAGTGTATTACCCTCGTCTACCGTCGTATATATATGTATATGTATATAAATGTATAGTATTATTTTATTTCTGTGTGGTCTTTGAACCAGCATTAAAAGGAATTTAGAAACGCTATATAAAAGTTAATTATTATTTTAGCGGATGAACGTATGTTTCAAAAGCCCTGGGCTCAACATTTTCTTTTTAAATTTTGAAGATTTTTTTATTATTATTAAAGATTTTTCACTACAGCTGTATACTCTTTGATAAACAATTTTATACTAAAAGTAACCGTTTTTATATGTAATCGAAAACCAATTTTGGTGAGCTTCTTTCGGCAATGTTTGGATTTGTTTTTCATGTCAACCTTTTGAGAAAACCATAAGTTAATTTATGTCTTAAAATGTTTGAGTAGAAAATGTGTACTTTAAACTCAACTGATGTGGAACGCAATGCCCGAACTTTGTGATGAAACTCAGCGTTTTGAGCTCTTTCGGCTGTCGTCCTGTGTACCTGGAAGGTTTCTACTAGTTCGTTTACTGTTAGATTCGTATTGTTTCGTACGACTTGGTCGCGATCATCTTCGGAAAACACTAATGGATGTCCATATCGTGTTAGATTTTAGCAGCTTCTGTTTCCGTCAATGCAATTTCGGAACCACTGACATGTGGCAACTGGATCTTCACCACACACTCGTTTGGTGTTACGACAGGCTGCAGACGCATTACTGAATTTATAGAACTCAAAAAGTACCTAGTATCTGATGTGTTCCTTATCGGTCTATATTTCACCGACACTATCTGTTGGTTCACACTCACTGCAGGTGTTGCTCTAAGGTTCCTCAGATTAGTTGCCCACCAATTCACGTATAGGCAGCGCCATGAATGAAATCAGAACTCCGGTAACATGTGACATATCAAAACGGGAACTGTTTTGCATTTACCCAATAATTATGAGATTAACCATTAGTTATGCCACTATATAGCAACTATGACTTCCTTAGTTGTGTAATTGAACTAAAATCGAACCACTAAATTTCACAAGGAAGTTGTTCTTTCCTAGTTTTCACGTTTTATTTGTTATAACAACTTTAGACATGCACAATGCTCATTCGAAGTTATATAGAAAAACAACTATATACACTATGAATATGAATTTAGTAATAAATATACACAAAAAGTTCATTCATCAAAGGTCTTCGGAATCGTATTGAACGATTTTAGTTTTAGCCAGGAAACAAAACAACCACAAATCCGTTGTGAATTTTAGCATGAATGGACCACATTATATTTCATTATTGCAATAGATGCACATAATACTATAAGAAAAGAAATAAATTGTGCTCTCCATGGTACTCTGAGTAAGAATGAATATTTACCTCGAAGGATTTGAAGCCGTTTGTTCCTTCCATAATGAACGTCATCAGTTTCTTGTATCTTTGTACGGTATTTTACAAATTACTTCAGGAAAGTTGTCTGATATTGGCTGTTCCTGCGTTGCATACATCTGGAATCAAATAGAAAGAGAGAATTACAGTGAAAAATACAAACTTTGATGGGTAACACAAAATCACAATATGTCAACATCTTTGAATAATCAGTATCATCAGATGGCAATAGAAATTAATATGGTGTGATCATGTCAATGACTATTAGACGATTTGAAGTTACAAACACCGAGATGGTATAACATTATCAGACATAGGGGACTTTCAATAATTCAGGCAAATTTGAAACGGTGCGTAATAGCACTTTTATTAAATCTTGTGTTGGATGTCGAAGATTACAGAAATAACATATTTTTACAATCATTAATAGACAGTTTATGTGCAAGAATTCCTATCAAAGAAAAGGTTCGCTAGGTAAATTTTCTGTTCTGCATTCTCCCATCATCATCCATTCGACTTCAGCCAAAAAATATCTAAAGACCTTTCATAAATTCAAATTCAGATTCACATTTAGAGCCCTTGGTAATTAGGATAAATTAAAAAAATAATAATTTACAAATCATAATCAACAATGGCATTTTAGAAAATGGGTTGTGTAATTCTTAAGAATATCTATCAAATGAAATAATCAACAATTTAAAAATAGTTGTTATTGATGAGAAATTTGAAGTCCTGGACTTTGCCGGTTTAAGTTAGTGGCGTTCAAATATCTCGGTTAAAAGAATTAACTTCAAAATGAAATAGCTCATTTCATTAATGCTACTGTTAGATGAGTCGCTTTTCAAAATGTCAGCGTTTTTCTTAATTTGTTCGGTATTTTATTAAAAAATATATATACATTTTTTAAAGAATGTGTATCTTACGATTGGCTTTCTCGTGCTTACTTGAATATAAATGCATGTGCGTGTTTGTGTGTGTGAAAGCGAGAGAGAGAGAGAGACTTTTTCTTTATTGACTTTCTAGAAGAACTGCTTCAACTTCATTGTGAACGTACAAGAAATAAAGCTTACACAATCGTACAATAATGGCATTCGTATTGTTATTTTCAATGTTTTCACATGGTTTGTTTGGTGGATTTGCCGTATTTATGATTATATACATTGAAATAATTATGGTTGAGGAAATCTAACGGGATAATTCCAAATAGCTTCTTACGGAATACATGCAGTGAAAAGCATAAAAACACACATCAAATATGTGAAAATAGAATAGTATTTGGTATAGAATCTTAAATCCGGGGAGGTGTCAAATGCCCTCCCCTTGCCCCTCCCTGCCAACGCCCTTATTAACAACAAATTTGCTAAATGGGAATTATTAGTGTTAATGGGGAATACTTGTGCTAGATTCTGATATACTAGTGGTTAGCATGTAGAAATGTTCAGATAACTATATCAACTATATGACAAGTATTGTCGCCCTGACTGTACTGTATTTACATGTCAGTATTTTGGTATTGATTAAATAATCTTGCTGTCTTATCTGTCGGACAAGTTATTTCAATGAATATACCTAACGTACTACTGTTCAACTTTGATCATTCAAATTATGAAGGGTATATTAACATTGGAATATATATTCTTGTTGCATTTCCCTTCACAGGTCTTGTACCATAAAGAATGGTATATCATTTATCCTTCTGTTTACGCTGTACAATTAAAAATTGTACATAGAAGTCATTAGTAATACAGATTGTTTGTTTACCTCGTAGAAATTAATAAATATTCATAATCTTCTGTTATCAATGTATACTATCGATAGGTTTACACGGGTTCATTGAAATCCATCACAGTGAGCAGAATTTTGAATTGGAAAAGGATATTTTTCAGATGTTGAAATTTAAGCAAGAATACACTGTTTAATAAAATGAGAACGTTCTTTGATATATACAGTAATGTTACATATTCAGAAATGTTTCAGAGTAATTCTAGAAAAAAACAGCGAGAAATTTCTTTTGTGTTGTTGCAGGTTCTGTTTTCAGTTCCAGGGTGATTTTCGCACATGCTCAGAAAGAGGAAACTGTTTATTATCGTAGCGAACAGGCAATTCTGGTCAAGGGTTTGCTGTCGCCATTTTGATCACGTATGCTGGTAAAAATGAGATATATTCTCAGTGAATGTGGACTAAGATCGCTAATGTGTCTGAAAATGTTTGACAGTGTTATTTCATCTGAAACTTTTCTTTACAATCTTATAACCTATGAAAAAGTAAAGGTATTCCTAAAACATAAATTACTAACAAAGATTATTTCTTAGAAAAGCAATTGAATATTAAAAAAGCTGTGGTAAGTTTATAAACTTATCTAGCAGTAGTCATGTTCTCCTATTTCTCCCAGGTGGCAACCGGACGTTGCGTTAGCTGCCCCATGATTTAATACTAAAACTAGAATTCAAGTTTGGGCTTTCTTCGTTAGCTCCAATAATTGTGTGGGTCTTGTCTTGATTCCTTCTTCTGTTATACGCAAAATTAAAGAAAACAGAGTTAGGAAGGTGAAAGTGGAATAGGAAGAGGGTTACTTTACTATGTAAAGGGAAAGAGGTTAAAAGATGGTGGTTTAAATTATATTTAAATAAATTTGTATTTCATGTACTAAATGATTATTCTTGAACAGAATAATTTCTAATATACTAAAACTACGAGCATAGTGCAAACCAATATGTATATCGATTGCAATACCTGTGACAGTTTTACATGATATTCTCCTTATTAGTATATGCAGCAGAACTTATAACAGTAATACTATATAATGTATGGAGAAAGCTTAAAAAGGCGAAGGTAAAATAAAATCTATCGCACCAAGCACTTGAGAAGAGAGTGGAATTTGCCAACCTTGTTGTCTAAAATAATTTAAATTCATAATTTCTGCAAGTATTTTACATTCTGAAGCTCTGTTTCAATGTTTCCTGCTCGTGTAAACATTTCAATGCTTATTTTATTTACCTTTATTTCGTTACAATCTAGAAAATATATAGGGGAGACCAGGGCTAGTTGGCAAGCGGGTTAGTCAACCCAGACCCCATAACATTTAAATTTCAAGGTTGGCAATTGTGAATATTTCAACGTTGAAACATCAATACTAGATATAGCAACTGAAAATGTAATGGTGGTGTGACACACACATATTCAACAATAAAACAAAAATAATTGTTTCGAGTGACTTAAAATAAGGTTTCCTCACCTTTGTTTTTTGTGTCATTTAAGGCTAATCTAGTGTCTTCAAAAACCAGGGGATACAGGCAGTGATACTCCAGACCTTTTCTCAAAATGTGATGCCTTTTTATGGGTGGCCTAATACCTTTGGAACCGAGAATTTTGGGCCTCTAAACCGATTGTAATTGTACCGACATGGGTTTGTGACTATAAATTTGAATTTAATTATGGCTTTTAGGTAACTTAGAAGGGAAGAAAGGGGTGTTGGAACGAAGTCAGCCAGGGGATATTCTGCCATGACTGTGGAAAAACCATGGAAAACCAGTCAGGATGACCGGCGGCTAAGTCAACACTCTGGTAAATGAGTTGCAATCCCTTGGTTTTATTTCTATAGCTATACATTAACAAATGCTCATATTTCGCTCCATGATTGCTGTGTGTAAGGTAGTACGTATGAAGCTTTTAGCAACTTTACGGTACGACTTCTTAACTGCGCCTGATATGTGCTGTGGTGCTGGCCGATGGTGACATCCATCAGAATAAATGAAAGTTTTAGGAATTAAGGAATAATAATAATAACCTTTATGCATTCTCGATATTGTAATAACTTTATTTAAAATTAATATCTGACACAGGTGAAGAATATAGTGAGAAACAAAATTTTTAAGTATTATACTATCGAATAGGAAATATTTACTCCGACACAGTGTATGATTGATTTTAAAATTAAACAAATTCTCAAGATTTCGTAGGTATCTTCCTCCATCTAACAAGAACGATTGGTGTGATTTCCTATAAATGTTATGTCTCACTCAAACGGCTCTCCAGAAATTTTATATACAGCGTCATTGGGAGATTTAAATTAAATCGTGCCTAGTTCATCCTTGAATTTTGATCGATAATTGTCATTATTAGAAAGATAAATTATCAGGAAGATGAAATTTTCCGTTAGCTGTTAAGCGTAAAAGATCTCCAAACAAGAATTGAGATTGATATAGGTTCAATCTTTAAGAAAATATACCTAAAACGATTCAAACAATTTGTATTATGGAACTCGCTTGATGTCGGTGATACTTTGCAGCTATCTCATATATAAAATGTATTATAGATACGAAGTATCTAAAACGTACCATGTTTCTTTCACTCGTCATTGCCAACTACTTGCGGGTTCCAAGTGAAAGAAAGATACTATTCAAGACCTATCTCATGCAGAAGACAAATATTACAAAAAGGTCTCAAACTAACATACGGTACAGAGCTGTCAATAAATATTGTTCTGGATATAATACAATAGCAAATATTTCTGTTTGTCACTAACATAAGTTATTATAAGCGTACATGAACATCGAATTGCACGTTCCCACGAGATAAAGATTCTATACCAAAATTATTTATTTCGGTTACACGTTATTGTTACAGAATTCGAAATCAAATTATCACCAATTTAAGGAACGAAAGCAATTGTTTAATTTTCCTTTAAATAAAGAGTAACGAAATGAACATATGTTGATGCTACTTACGATTGAAATGTCCCATCCACTGGAGCTGAACATCTTTACACATTTTCTACATTCACAGAAGATGTAGATTGTCGATGATAAAGCAGAACAAGACGTCACATCATGAACGGGCACTATTATTATTGTATTTAGAAAATGTCCATTTTCCTCAGTCCCGACCAAATCCCAACCCTATAGTCGGGACAAGGGGGCATTAAACTTTCCCACCCTTTTGCCAACCATTTTCACAAAATGTACTGGTGATTGGTACATTGAAATAATCAGTTTAAGCTAGTTAGTCCACTAGTAGCTTCGTTCTTTAGGCCACTTTGACAACAGAATTTTTTGCCCAGCGCTCCCATTTGGCGTCGGGCCGCCGGTGGACCGCCTTTAATTTTCGACTTTTTCCCGACTTCCACACCTCCAGGTCGCCAGGTCGATGGCGGCAAAAATTGGATCGTCAGGGTTGGAGCGCATTTTCTTCCCTGGAAGTATGGAAAATGGAATTTTGGATTTGCCATTTTGGATCCAAGGTGGCGTATTTGTATACATTATGTAATATTTTCGTAACATACTGGTGATAATGTACCTTCATACCATATTTGGTGTGTATTCTATAAAATAATAGGTTTGGCAGCCATTTTGGATGGAAGACGGCGCCTTTCGAAACATTTTTTTATTGTTTTGGTAACCTACTAGTGATAGTGTACCTTCATGCTAAATTTCATTCCAGTAGCCCCAGTCTTTAGGCTGTGTATCCTATACAACAATGGGTTTCTCGACCATTTTCGATCTTCAAAATGCCGGATTTTTCCCTTTACCTATTCTTAGTCATACATCTTCATACCATATTTGGTGTTTCTGGCTCTAGTAGTTTAGCCTGAGAATTATGATCAGTCAGTAAGTGAGTGAGTGACCATGGGGTTATACAGAAGGTGGACTGGTTTGTTTGCTGGGGGCGCTGCCCCCAGCCCCCGTGGGAGCTGCGTTCCCAGCTTAGAGAGTATTGGGGGGCTGCGCCTCCTTATCGTAACAAGACCCCATAAGGTAGTGCTCGCCTATGGTGCTTATCCGAACCTCCAGAGGAAGGCTGCGGCCCCATAGGAGAAGTTTGCCCCATTTATTATAACCTACTCTTGGTCATACGCCTTCATACTAAATTTCATTTCTCTAGCTCGAACGGTGTGTAAAGTTGGTTCGAAACGGGTGGAAACGGATTCCTTTAAATCTCCTTCTCTATCTTGGCAAGCGATATACAGTCTATTGAATAGTGAGCAGTCAGTTTTCAGCATGGACACTCTGTGGATTACTGCTATTGGGATTACCTTACGAAATAAACAAAGCTTGTTTGCAGAAATAGGTTCAAAAACAGATTTTTTAGAACGTATAGCCGTTCTTGGGAAAACGTTTCGTGTTGAGTTTTCAACACATCTTCAGTAATGCACACAGATGTATTTGCATTATCACTCATAATTAAGTTTGACGCAATATTCGTAAGTTTTTGGCTGATACCACAAGCATTAGTATTTCAGTTATTAATCAAAAATATTTGTGTAAGTTCCTTAATATCATTTACAAATCGAGTGATACAAGAGACATTATTTTCATGGTGAATAAAAACTGTTACTTTCATTTTCACTTAATCTCACTTCTTCATCGAATTGTGCCAGTAAGTTGGCAATTATAGGTCCAGACACAATCCATTTAATCAAGGCGCAAGGATTATCAAGAATGCCAACTGCACCGCCGTCTGATTTTATATCATTGTTACACTGCTCGTGCACTTAATCATGAGAAATGCAACAAAATAGTCATTAGAAATTTTTTTGTAGACACCTGGAACTCACGTTTTCAGCTCGACAATCGTTTTTATGAACACTGGCATCCTCCTGGCGTAGTGAGTGTTGTCCATAGCAAACATCCAAGGACAGATCATTTGTAGGGTTACAATACATTTCTCAAAATTTGCTGATTGAATGGCATCATGAAAATAGAAAAGCAGTAGTTCAAGTTGTAGTGCGATATACCAATATTTGAAACGAACAGACACTGATCTTGTAATCCATTCTTTCATTTACAAAAGATCGTCAGCGGATACATAATAAGCCTTCTTCAAAATTGTATACAGTGATGCAACACTAACTTCATGTATGTAGCGCCATAGCTTTACGTGATTTTCTTTCAGACATTGTCCAACTGTGCCCTCACTGATAACATTGGTCTCAATTAAAGTATCAGTCCAACCCCTACCATCAAACTAATTCCCTAAATCTGCGAGAAATGCCATTTCAAGGTGTAAAGCTCCCATCATAACTATTATTCTGTCTTCCCCCCACTATTCTGGAAGTAACCACTTTAACTGTTTAGCTATTGCATAGACTAGATTATCATACGTCACCACAGGAATCTGACTTGGATTAATTGTTGAGAGTGTATGCTTCAGTACGTCAAAGCAGTGACGTATCATAGAAAGATAATTTATGGACTCATTTAATAAAAATAGCAAGACACTACGATTTATTTTGACAGAACCGCTTGTGTTGTTGGAGTGGAACCACTAGCATTGTTTACATTGGTTGTTGAGTATTGTTGCTGACGCTTCTCGAACACGCTGATATGATAGGCTTGTGTAGTTTGTCAACTAGTTCTCGTTTTCAAGTTTTAGCATGCACCATTAAGAGTGGTAGCGGTATTTCATTATCTTTTTGGTGACGGATATTTCTGTTAGAATTTAAACTTTTATGCTTACTAGTACCGAACAAGCTGTGAGAGTGACAAAGCTTCACTCCTCTTATCATATACTGCGTCTTCATTTGAAATAGAACGACCTTCCATAATCATAATGTACAATTTCACCTAATACTATGCCATAGATTAATTTCGAATTGTTGTTTTCTCCTTCTTCCTTGTTCTCTGTCTGTCGAAGCGGATTATAAAAACTAACACAACACTTTGTATGCACTTAGCTTCCGTCGCAACTATATCACCACCGCTTAACTTGCAGAGTACTTGTGAGTCACTTGGTGTAATTACAACAACTCTAACTTAATTCAAATGTACGCACATTTATAAGCTCTGTTTATTTTTCATCACAGAAGAAATACATATCTTTCAAATCATCAACTATAAATGAAGCACGTGTATACCTTGAAGCACATTCTTGAAAACTGTGGAACTAGTTTAGCTGTTTTTGATATTCATGCAAATATTTATTTGTCAAATTTGTTTCTACATTTTTATAGAACTTTTCACAGTTTTCATGTAATCATGAAATATCATGATGGAATAGTTTTGTCCTGATTGTTAAATGAAGTCCTTTTATTTCGTCAAAAGCTGTCAGATCATCAATCAAACTTTTGTACCAAATTTCTTTATCAGAGCGTATACTATTAGCTGGGCACACTAACACGTCTGATATATCTTGTTGACACAATACACAAAGTTCCCAATCAATCTCAGATACTATATTTCGTTTAGTAGATGTAGACTCCTCATTAATATTTGCAAATTCAGAACTTCTTTTGTGAGACATAAGCTCATTGAAAGCTAGAAAATCTTTTCGTTATTTAACAAAAAATACATTGTTAATTTACAGCGAATATAATTTTTATTTATACGATA
>JAGDQP010064563.1:0-11552 GCA_022664845.1 Lepisma saccharinum | reverse complement strand
GCTTTCTCTTGTTTCGGAGTGTGTGAGCAGAAAAGTAAAAAAAAAAAGGATTGCAAAACGTATTTTCTTTATTAAACTTTGCATGCTGGAAACATATTAAATTACAATAGTTTGCATATCAAAATTAAAGTTTGAAAAATAATTGGGAATGGCGCTGATTGTTACAACATAAAAAGAAAACTAACCCCATAATCAATGGAAAATTAAGAGAAAAGTTATTTCCTCGTTTCTGTACGAAAAATTTCGACAATAACCAACAGAAACTTCACGTCATGTTTCGTCACATAAATTAGATTCAATTGTACCACATTGTAATACTGGTGATAGTTTTGAGCTCAACACGGCGTTCGACCAACACAGGATTTTGCCCTGGTGTAAAAAAATAATTTAAGATAATATTTTTTATTATGTTTTTAGGTTTTATATATCTAGGGCGTTGTCAATTTTATTGTTGGTCCAACGCCGTGTTGGTCAAACGCCGTGTTGGCCTTATGCGGTGCCAATCCACGATACAGTTTTTTACAAAAAATATTATTTCACAATTACTTCATTATTATCAAGATTTGTGTTTTACCGTGTTGGTCGTACGCCGGATATTATTGTTGGTCTAACGCCGTGTTGGTCCAACGCAGTCTTGTTTCCGTGTTGGTCCTACGCCGTGTTGGTTCAACGCCGTGTTGGTCAAACGCCGTGTTGGTCAAACGCCGTGTTGGTTCAACGCCGTGTTGGTCCAACGCCGTGTTGGTCCTACGCATGTAACCCGGTCGTACGCCGGTTCTTGCTGCTTGAGAGGCTGTTGGTCGTACGAAGTGTTGGTCCAACGCCGCATCCCCCACAGGAAATATGGAGAGTTATCTTTTAAAGTAAACTTTGGGACCTCTCTTGTTCACGTAGTTTTTCAGGAATACGTTTTTAAGAATTTCTTACAGATATTTTGTCCACAACATATCTTCATAAATTCCAGCTCATTTATTTAAAAAAAAAACACACACACACTTTGATATATAGTGAGACATCGTATCACCGATGCGACCCGGGTTCTATCCCCTGTCATGCGTCCGATTTTACTTGTGAAAAGGTGTATTAGAAAAGTATTCAACTAGTGATTGGAGGTGTTCAAATATAGTAGAAGAAGCAATCAAAGTCTTACTTATTTGTAATGTTCGAAAATATTACTTTTCAAGCAAAAAAATAAATGAAACTCATTTAAGTGTGCGAATGGAAAGATCGTATACGAAAATTGAACTGTTAATTATGGTTGAATATTTCGTATGTTTCTTTCTGAGTTCAGTTATCAAGATCAATAAAACCACCCTCATGGCAATTTACAGGAGATTAGCTAACGAATTTCTCCAGCGAACGAACAGTTTGATATCTTCCTCTTCAAGTATGAAAAGAATGAGCGGAAAAAGAGATTAAGAATAGAGAGGGGCTGATAGATCCGCAAAATTCTCATTTCCTTGTAAGTATATAATATATGATTTCCTAATATTACCTACTTAATCTCCCTCTATAACTTAGTAACAGGAAATATGACCATTTAAAGTTTCGATATTCAATTCCGTACTCTATGAGTAATTTGAACCCTTCCCTAATTAGCATTTCTTTGTTTAACCTTTTTTCTTTTTTAATTTAGCTGTAACGAAAACAGCAGAGCTTGATAACGTTTTAGACTGAATATATATACGAGTATAAGGCAGAATTTTGCAGAGTTTCCGTTGCACATTTCGCGGTTCCGTAAGAAAAGAATTGCAGTTTCGACTTACAAAGTAAAATAAACGATTGAAATAAAGGTAACGATGGCTAATCTCTGCTCAACAGTTTCATGAGGAAGCAAGAGGGGTGTAGACTGCTCTCTCGGGTTCTTAATGGATTTTAACTCTTCAAAATGAACTATGAATTCAAGGAAAGCTGCTCAGTGCTATTCTATTATGATAGAAAAGATACTAAAAAAAAAAAAATGCTCGAATTGTTTGATTTGTATTTATAGTCTGATTCTCATCCCTAATAGTCCCCGTCGTCCCTCTGTCAACAATGCCGCGGAATGGCACTGGCGAGAAACGTGGCTTCAAACACCGCTGCCGGATATCTTCAATGGTAGTTTTCGGGGTTTCTCAGTTTTAAGAAGCGAATTCCAGAATGGTATCTCAACTAAGGTCTCTCTTTACCTTCCCGATCCTTGTTCCCTGAAAAGAGATCGCCACGGGACAATATGTCTCAGAGGTGACGGGTTTAGGCCAGAAGTTACCAATTAAGGCCATAAAGGAAAATTAAATAGAAAAGAGACTGTCTAAAACCTGGAAGAATAATATCCCTCAAAGGAAAAAGAGCTCTTGGTTCTGTTTTAAATTCCAGAAATTATTTTGACATCTAAAACTTACTACAGAGGAACTTGCGGAAGAGATAACGCGAAGGGTCTATTGTTTGTATTGGGTAAGTGCAAAACTTCTATCCATTGTTACATGTCACATGTATAGTGGAGTACTGATCTCACAGATGGCGCTGCCAATGCTTGAATGGGTAGACACGTAATAGGGGGAACTTTAAAGCATCCACAGGCACAGTCATAATGGAGACCGATAAGGAGCACATAAGACACGATTTACTTTGTGAGTTGGGTGAAAGCAGTAATGCGTCCGCAGCCAGCTAAAACATTCGGTAACTGAAGATGCAGTTGACAAAATACATGTCGTTGGTGGTTTCGAAAATTCAGGGACGAAGATAGAAGTTGTCAAGATCAACCACGACCTAGACGTCCATAAGTGTTTTCCGAAGAGGATCTTCACTAAGCCATACGAACCAGACTGAATCCAAACCGTAGAGGAGTTAGCAGAAACCTTCCAGATACACAGGACAGCAGTTGAAAGACAGCTAGAATTGCTGGGTTTCACCACAGAGTTCAATTGTTATGTTTCTACATCAGCTGAGTGCAACTCAACGGGAGGGGCGCTTCGTGACTGGTTTCCTTGCTTTTCCGGTACAAAAATGGCCGGTTCTTGACACGTATTGTCACGGGTGATGAGAATTGGGTTCTGTACCTGAACATAAAGCATAGAAGGACTGTGTGTAGCGTTCTGAATCGTCTTCATCGACGTTCAAACCAGTACTTCATCCCAAGAAGTGTGTGGTGGGATGTTAAAGGCATAATTCACTGGGAGGTCATGGAATCTAACTAAACCATAAACGCCACCTTCTACTGTTAACAGTTGGAAAGACTGTGAACAGCATTGCGATGGAGACAACCAGGCCTCGTCATCGCCAAAGTCATCATCCACCATGGTAACGCCAGGCCACATGTTGCTGTCATCACCCGTCAAAAATTGATGGACTTTGGTTGGGAGGTTTAATCCCATCCGGTAAACTCAATGGGAGGGGCGCATTGTCACCTATGGTCTCTTGATTTCCCGGTACAAAAATTACCGGTTCTTGACACGCATTGTCACTGGTTCTTGACTTGGACCCTACATACTATCACCTGTTTCATGCTTTGCAGAACTCCTTCGCTCTGAAAATATTTAATGATGCCGACTTGTGAAGGCTGTGAAAACTGCCGTAGACCTACAACAGTTTTTCGACTCCAAGCTTTAGGACTTTGGGGGTATGGTATTCATCTCCTAGCAGAAAGATGGCAAGAGGTTATCGATTGCGATTAGGATTATGCACAGTCCTAGGTGAGTTCCAGTTTGTGTTGTTTGTACCTCTACATGCACACCAACAACGGATAAAACTTTTTCACTTACTCAATACATGCAAGTTTATAAAACTTCGAACTCCTTTGGACTTAAATGCCGAAAATTTTGAGATAACAGTAAATTCTTAAATGGTGCCTTCGTTACGTGGCGGCTTGGATGAGTGACAAAAATCAGCTGTGACTTATGTCGTGAGTCAGGTTGAACACAAGTCAATCTGAACATGGAAAGCAGATATAAATTATTGAAATTTGGAGGACCATAATAGTGAGTGCCGGGTGGATAGAACATTCTTTACCGAAGTTATGTGAACCATCAATATTCCTCGGTCCATGGTAGACTATAACGTATGTACCGGGAGTACCTCAAGGAAGGCCTTACCACTCACCTACGATGCCAGTTGAATCGTAGTAACTGACATCCATATGAAGCAGATCAGTGCAGCATTCTTCAGTTTTCATGTGATATGAGAGCAGAAGACCCAATACCTTGTCTCCGTTAACACGACACAGGACAGCGCTTCATCTGGTCTCGTGAACACGTGAATAGCAGCTTGACGTGAAGAACTAGTAAAATTTGTGGATGATAAATTTCTATAAGTCTGAATGTACTGTACATTGATTGAGACCCTAAACTACAAACCAAAATATTAATTTGTATTTTTTGCTTTTCTATTTGCTTCCTTTAGTATTTTCCTTACTACAACAATCATCTTGACATTTGACACAAAAGAAAGGTTAACCTTTATAAAAGGAAGAAAAATGCCTACTCAAGACAACTACCTATACATACTACTGTTTATTACCTACTCTTCATCATGTTCTTGACTCGACATTATCTTCTATCAGCAATTCTTTTTATTCCATTTCTCGCTTCTCCTTTCTCATGTCTTCCAAATCTGGACGCTTTGTTTACTCCACCCAAAAATTTGTAACATCCTTCAGTGATGCTATCTTTTAGATATATTAATAAGGAATGTAAAAAGAATAAAAGAAAAGGCACAGCTGGTTCCAAATAACAGTAGCAGCAGGTATAAAATAAAGCACTGTTGTAATGAACGCCATTGTTAAGCATCAAAACACTTGCTGTTAAGAAAATTGAATCAATCTCATTATGAAATTATATAGAGCAATAATTTAATTAAGTAAGAAGTGGTCCGTGTAGCAACCTTTTTTCTTTCTTAGTAGGTTATTTTCTCAAGACCTAAGAGAAACTGCTATCAAAGAACTTTGGAAATTAATTAACTTTCAACACCGGTACGTAGCCGTCTATAGCTGAGTGATAAACGAACTCATTTTCGATTAGAGCGGTCCTAGGTTCGATTCCCGATCGAGACTACGAATTTAGATGGGCGACTCGACATTGACAATTGGGGAACTACTTGAATTCAGAAGTATTAAGACTGGTCTCAAAGCCAGAAAGATGGACAATGGGAGTCGTTTCGTTGACCATGTGACACTGAATTAAAAGAAAGGTATCTGATTAAGCTAGTAGAAATTTTCTCTTTTGTGAGTTTTGTTTCTAGCACAGAACAGATAAGTGCACTCATCAGTTTTCATTTCTCTGCTCTATACAAAAGTCTTACCTCTGTTATATATGGCGGCCGAACGGGCCAAGTAAGCTTTTATAAAGCTTCCATGTGAGGTCAAGTCAGGCCTGTAATAGAGAGTATATGGGTGTATACCCACCTAACCTTATGTATAGACTAATATATACTACATTAATTTAACGAAGAACACAGGTATACGCTCATAATTTAGCGTATACTCGTCTCTACTCTATATTTCCATCAAAGTTATTCGTCTACGCTACATAAATCTGTGCTTAAGCTTTCCGTCACCGTACTCTCTTCCCTGTTTGCTTATTCCTAACAGCAAGACACATAGCCACCTATATCTTGTAAATTTACAGCTTATTTGTGGTATGCTACGCTTAGCTCATCCGGTAAATTGCTTTTCTGAAACGAAGTCAATCACGAAACTTTCGGAATCTTCCTAGCAAATTAAATTCTCTATAGTTCTCAGCATTATTTGGTCTCATATCCTAAACGTTTGGTGGAAGCTTGCTTTCTTTGAGCCAAGCATGGATGAACATGAAATTCATAAATTCTTGCCTGATAGACGTAGTTTTCTCGTTTCGATCTTATCTACTTGATTAAATTTATACCATTTTTACCAACACTGACATTTGGAGCAGAATTCAACAAAGGTTAAAAAAGAGTCTGGCAAAATCGTGTCAATGTTATCAATAACTGTGTGCACCGTTAGCAGCTTGTTCAGTCGTCCATGGCAGAACTATCTCTTGGCATTTTATTTCAACTTTTCCAGAAATTGATCACTCCAATAGGTGATAATAAAATGATCTATTATTGACCCTTCCTGAAGATTCAATTTCAATAGATATATATCTTTCTGGGCAAAGCAGTGTGGGGAAACCAGAGAAAAAAAAATAATAAGTATAGAATACATTTTTTACAGTTTATCTGTTTCTTTGGAAACATCTGGGAAATAGAAAACAACACGGAAAGATGAAAAAGACAAGTAGTGATTATTATAACACTCTGAAAGAAAACGCATTTCAAAGTTTTACTTATTAGCTATACATAGGAATTTCTCCAAAGAGGTAAAATTTTACCTATTAAATCTTAATAATACTTTCAACTACCCATTACACAATAGAAGTGACATCTGTAAGCTTCGTTCTGATCAACATGAAGCGTGTATCCCCATTAACATCGGTCTAGTGGCAAAACCTTAATTTTCATGGCAACTTTTGTCAACTGATACATCATTTGAAAGATCCGTTGATTCTATTTATAGAAATACTATTTTTGGGGGGAAAATTCAGTGAATACTTTACGATATATCGAGTTTTGAACTTCACATTCTATAAATTTACAAACCGTTAAGAACGTTTAAAATTACCAAATTAAACGTTTGAGATTTCTTCCACCAATCACCATACAGTAGAAGAGAACTGATTGGTACATTACTGTGATCAATTGGTATCGTATCATTCTTTGGGTTTTAGTGGTAAAATGTTTCATCTTCGTAAATGGCAACATTATGCAAGCAGCAGATTATTCGAAAGAGCTTTTGATTCTACTGGCAAAAAAAATTAAATCAGGTTTGTAATTTCAGTAAAAAATATAGCCACTGTTGTAGCGAAAGTCTCTGGGAATATGACTGTACAAATTTGAATTGACTTAAACCATATTCTGTGTCCTGATTTTTTAACGTAATTGTTTAAGTGTAATATTAATAAAGCGGCCATCATTAATTAGTATTTCGGTTATATCGTATTACAGTAATGATTTATTTAGCATTTTTTATTAAAAAAAACGCTTGAAAGAGCACGTTATAAAATGTTAGCTAACAGATATTGAAGGTTCATACTTATGGAAGGTATGAAAATATCTACACATTATCCTTAACGAAGAATTTACAGGACTTTCTTATTTATTTTCTTGCTTGTAAGGACAATAGATAAATCATATTACAGACATTCTTGATAACACATTTCCTATATATTAGAAGTACGTCAGTTTTCAACCAAACTTTTTCTGTTTAACTTATCTATGAATGACCAAAAGCAAGTAATATGTAATTTGTACTGTACTGACCGCAGAGAACTGCAACAAGGTCAAATTGTTCACATGGATGTACCAATCAGTTCTCTTCGACTATGTGGTGGTTGGTGGAAGAAATCTCGAACGTTTAATTCGGTAACTTAAAACGTCACTAATGATTTTTAAAATTTATAGAATGTGCCAGTTGAATACTAGATATATTCCAAAGTATTCACTGAACGTCCAAACAAATAGTATTTTTATTAATAAAATCAACAGATCTTTCAAATGATGTATCAGTTGACAAAAGTTGCCATGAAAATTAAGGTTTTGCCACTAGACCGATGTTAATGGGGATACACACTTCATGTTGATCAGAACGAAGCTTAGTGATGTCGCTTCTACTGTGTAATGGGTGGTTGAAAGTATTATTAAGATTTAATAGGTAAAATTTTGAAATGAGATTTCTTCGAAAGTGTTCGGCGAAATTCCAAAATAATAACATTTTTGCAAATAGAATCAAAGAAGCTTTGAAACTATTTATTATTTTACCCATGTTGCTATTTTAAAAAATGAAGGTTTTGCCACTGGACCACATGGATTGGTGCAGCACGCTTAAGTTTGTCATAATAATTTATCCCCTAAAAACTAAAGTTGACGTGTTTCGGGATTTTTCAAACAAACTAATAGATTACAAAATAAGGGGGATGGAAACTTTTCGTTGCACCACCCTGTATATATCATGACAGGACATTGAATGCGCAAACGACTCAAAGATTAAGAGTCACAGAGCAATGGAGAGATGCATGCTAGGAATAACCAGGAGGGACAGGAACACAAATGAATGGATTCGCACACAAACAAATATAGAAGATATAATCAAGACTGCGAAGAAATGAAGTGGAGATGGACCTGTCACATAACTCGACGAACAGATAGAAGATGGACGACAAATGTACTACATTGGATTCCTTGAGAAAAGAAACGACCGAGACGTCGTCCAAATGCAAGATCGTTAGATGAAATCAAGCGTTTTTCAGGAGCTACATGGATGAGGATAGCAGCAGACCGAGATGTTAGGAAACAAAAAGGGATAGATAGAATCCAGGAGTGGATAGAAAACGGCTGAAATTTTATATATATATACATACATACATACATACATATATATATATATATATATATATATATATATATATAATCTTTTCGCCTTAGGAATTAAGATAATCCTCTCATTCGATAAAAGATAATGGCAAACCAACATTAATTAGTTCACCATGCTCATGTGCTCTTGATTTATCAACCTGCCTCCGAAAATAATGCTCAAGATCAAGATCACATACTGGGAAAAAGGATACCCAGCTCCGTGGTCTAGCAGTTACAGTCTCAGGCTTCCGATCGGCACTAAGGAGGCACGAATGCGAATACTCCTACTGCCCATGGTAAGGGTTTTCCAATATTTTCCTATTTTATTTATTTATTTTTGTACTAGGAAAAAAGCTGGCATTGTACCCGACAAAGGTCCTGGTTGCTAGGTTTCTCTTCCTTGTCCCGAGAGAGTGCTTACTCAGGAGTGTTATCTCTTCGAACCTCTAATGGAATTTAGCCAGTAAAGTAAGTTAAAGAATGTTTAAGAATGTGAGATCCACAAAAAATTTCAGTGTTTTCCATAAGTTGAGGCGGTTCCTGTTTGTAAGAAAAACAACTTCTTGTGTTAAGGTTAGTTTAAAGCATCGATCTTTAAAAGTAGATGGCAGCACTACCTTCGTATGGTTCTTTTTTTTTTCTTCAATGCTGAAATGCTGCTCTTAGAAATTGAAGCCTAGAGAGTTCAAATTTTCAGACAAGAAAGTTCGTAACGATTCCAAGAACTCTATATTTCCCGATATTTATTTTATTTTTTCTTCATTGTTAAAAGAGCTTCAATGTAGAAGATTTGGATAATCACTACAACAATGAAGCACTTTCAACAATGAACAAAAAGAAAAAAAACAAGCGTCAATTGAACTCCTGAAATGATTATGAACTTTTTTCTCTGAAAATTTGAACTCTCTAGGGTTGATTTTGTAAGAGCAGCATTGAAATTTCTTGCAATGAAAGAAATACATTATAGTCATACGAAGGTAATGCAGCCATCTAGTTTTAGAGATCATTACTTTAAACCTAACTTAAGTTTTTTTTCTAACGTTTGGTAGGAAGCGGCTTTTTTCAATACTAAATACCAAATGTTATTTGCAATATTGAGAGCTTTTCTTAACAAATTAATGGTCGTTCTGTGAACTGTCGAGAAAGTACCGGTACTTTTCAAACCGACTAAAAATAAAGTGAATCCATCACCAAGACAATTTTATATCAACATGCACGGCAGTGCATGAGCCAAGTTCTTCACGTCAGAAAACGTCAGCACTGCCAGAAGCATGTTATACAGGAACAAGAGTTTATGGCAAAATCGACGATTTGGGGGCCCCGTAAGAAAGAAGATGTTAAAGATAGGAATATGAGCTTTTGCCGTTAAGGAGATATGGTAAATATGTGCAGATGTACAAAATTTCATATTCGTATCTCAAACTAGGTTCTAGTTGTGGACCCCTGAAATTGCACATTTTAGGCTAACTGACTCACTCACTCACTCACTGACTCACTCATCATATTGTTTAGGGTGTTTGAAGTAAGCTAGAAACATGAAATTTGGTATGAAGGTAGAGAATGATAAGTAGATAAAGGAAAAATTCCGACATTTTGAAAAGGTCGCCATCTTGGATTCAAAATGGCCGCCAAACCTAAAATTTCAAAGAATACACAGCCTAAACGGCTGCCGCTAGAATAATGAAATTTAGTTTGACAGTACAACATTATTAGTAGATTATGAAAATATTACAAAATATCTCTAAAGACGCCATCTTGGATCCAAAATGGCGGGCGTCATAAATCCATTTTCCAACTGCTTGAGCCAGAGATACGAAATTTGGCATAATGATGTATTATCAAGAGTAGTTTAGGAAAACATAACAACGTTTTAAAAAATTCACCATCTTTGATTCAAAATGGCAGCTGAAATACCATTTTTCACATCGTTCGAGATAGAGAAATGAAATTTGGTATGACCGTGTATCATCACGAGTATGTCACGAAAATATAAGAAAACGTTAAAAATGTGTCCATCTTTTATCCAAAATGCCCGCCTAAGCCCCACTTTATAACGACTGAAGCTAGAGAAACGAAATTTGGTATGCAGGTGTACCATTACGAGTAGGTTAGAATAAATTCGGCTCGGCTCCCTTACTAGGGTACAGTTCCCAGCGGGAGCCTGATTGCGATAAAGGGGTGCGCCCCAGCGAGGCCATCTTGGAATTCTGGGGGCAGCGCCCCAATGAGGCGAAGCGAGTATATACATTACACAAGTGTAAAAAGCTGCGAAATACGAGCAAAAGCACCAGGGGTGCAAACTGTCTAGTCAACTCCTTCAACCTTAAAAAGTGGTGAAATGGAATATGGATGAGCCTAGTTCCTCGCGCCAACTTCCAATACTCCTGCGTGTCCCACCAAGTTTTACTCGTCACAAACGTTAGCACTGCCAGGAGCATGTTATACAGGCAGAATGTGGAAGTTTCCCCATTCGGACTCAGCGCTCTGGAGTATGAGGGAATATCTGCATCATGTGGCGCAGTGCACTGCAAATTCTGGTAGTGATAAAAAGACGCAGTTCATCCAAACTCCACAAGTTCGATGCGCGGCCTGCCGTGGGATTCTTGGCGCAGCGACGCCAGCGAATCGAGGGGAGTATCAACACGCACGGCAGTGCATGCAGCCGAGTTCCGCGTGTCACAAAACGTCAGCATGCTATACAGGAACAAGAGTTTATTGCGAAATCAGCGTTTTTGAGGTTCTGTAAGAAAAAAGATGTTAAAAATTGAAATATGAAATTTCGAAGTATGACGGTATATCATCACTAGTAGATTACAAAATATCTGCAAAGACATCATTTTGAATCCAAAATGGCTGACTTCATAATCCATTTTCCAGAACGTTTCAACTAGGGATACGAAATTTGGCATAAAGGTGTATTAACAAGAGTAGTTTAGGAATAATTTACATTTTTGAAAAAGTTGTTAACTTGGATCAAAAAGGCCGCACAAGAACTTTTTCCACACCATTCGAGCTATAGAAACGAAATTTGGTATGAAGGTGTACCATCACAAGTAGGTAACGGCAATGTAAGAAAACTTTTTTAAAATCGCTTTCTTTAAATCAACATAGCTGCCCAAATACCATTTTCCAAACCACTGAAGCTAGAG
>JAGDQP010064562.1:0-11552 GCA_022664845.1 Lepisma saccharinum | reverse complement strand
ATAGCCCAGATAGCAGAGTAAGCTTAAATTAAACTTATTTAAAACTTGCGATATCAAGCTTGACTTAAGCTTGTGAAGGTAAGGCTGTAAGCTTTGTTTAAGCGTAATTGAAGCTTACTAGTTGGCACATTTAAAGAGTGATCTAAGCTTATCACATAAGCTTGCTCTAAACTTGAAATCCAACCTTGCTTTAAGCTTGGCATCCAAGCTTACATTAAGCTAGTCATTTTAAGGCTGTAAGCTTGACATAATCTTCAATTTAGCTTACTAGTTGGCACTTGGAAAGCTTGTTACTCAAGCTTGCAATCCAATCTTGCTCTAAGCTTGCCATACGCCATTACGCTTATCATGATAAGCTCGCTCTATGAAGCTTACTCGTTGGTCTTGCTCTAAGCTTGTCATATCAAGTTGTCACTACAACCATAAAACAAAGAAAAAGTCCAAGCTGACACCACCGGTGGTCGAACCCAGGTCTGCTGTTAGTTTGCCTTTGATCGTTTTTCTGTCCTCTCCAATATTATAATACGAGCGTCTCGCCGACATGATACGAGTATGAAATTGACTGTACTAAGTTAACTTAATATTGCAAGTTTAATTCAAGCTCAACGTAAACAGTTGAGTTCAGGTATATTATCGTGATTTTCGCTTGATTTTCCCTTCTGTAGTTAAGAATGATGTAACAAGCTTTATACATCCCTGAAATTGACAGTACGAAGTTCCCTTAATATTGCAAGTGTAATTCAAGCTAGACTTAAAAGCTAAAATTTCTCTTGTGTAGTTAAGTTAGACGTAACAAGCTTGATTCAACTCTGTAATTGACAGTATGAAGTTCACTTGATATTGCAAGTTTAATGTAAGCTGGACAAGGACAGTGAGTGCTCAGGCATTTGATCTCGAAGTGCCCTTTATTTTTGCTTGTAGAGTTACACTTGACGTAACAAACTAAATCGAAGTTTGAAATTGACAGTACGAAGTTCACTTGATATTGTAAGTTTAATTCAAGCTAGACGTGGACAGCTAGAATTTTCCTTGTGTAGCAGAGTTTGATGTAAGAAGCTTGATTGAACTTTGGAACTGACAGTACTAAAGTGACTTGATACATTAAGTTTGATTCAAGCTGAATGTACATAGATGTCTTGATATGTGTCGCCACTGTACAGAAGCAAGTGTACAGACGACGGGATCATAATAAAGAGAGTCTCGCCCACAAATCACATTTCGTTAAGTTATGCCAGTCAGGTGCAGTGCAGCTTGAACGATAAACAGCGCTGAAAAGCCAGTGTTTGAAAGTTATGAGCTTGGTCTCATGGTCAACGTATCGGAAAGATGATGCGGAGGTCACGGGATCGAATTATGACGTGGTTATTTTCACATATTTTGTTTAAAAGATTTTTTTTTTTGTATATTATATGCATTTGGAAATTTAATAAAATTAGTAAGCATTAGTTAGGTTATGTTAGAAAAGTCAGACGAAGTATGGCGTGATGTATCAAGTCACTTTAGTGCTGTCAATTTCTGAGTTGAATCAAGCTTGTTACATCACGCTTATCTACACTAGAGAAATTCTGGCTTTCTACGTCTAGCTTGAATTAAACTTACAATATTAAGTGAACTTCGTACTGTTAGTTTCAAAATTGAATCAAACTTGTTACATCAAACTTAACTACACAAGCGAAAGTCAACTGCAAATCAAGGTTGTCATAAGCTTACATGCTATGTGGGAGTTTTTTGTTAGTTCTTTAAATCCTTTCGAGGAGTATTTTACGAGGTATGGAGGCTGGAATATGTCCCAGTCAGCCCCTAAAAGAAACACTGAGCTGGGCAGTTCACGACTTTTAAATAGAAGGTTTTTTTTTAAGCTAGAGTAAATATTCGTCTGAAATAAAGTAATGCATGAAATAATCTTTAAAAAATGAAACGGAAATGGTGACACTTGGTCTGTTGTTTCAATTTCTGTTTTTATGATCGTATTCCTTTCCAGTATTTCTGTAGAAAAGTTTCTGCTCTTGCTTATGTTGTCTGTTAGGATCACCAAAATTGTGATCATTTTCCTTTCTTGTTTCATTTCCATCCCTTTGGTTACCATAATTTCTTTATCCACGGAGACTATCCTGTCTTTTTAAGAACTCTAGTAGACCTTCCCTATGATTGGCATTTGTACATGTTAATAGTTTTTTTTTTAATTCAAAAGGGAGAATGAGTCTTTTCGCATTGTTCGAATTGGCTTTCTGTTTTCGGCATACTATTTTCTGTCAGCGTATTTTTGAACGAATTTGTGACAAAATTCTTGGTAATTTCGCATTTGAACTTTGATGAAATGGAATCATCCCTCTACACTTCCGATCATAGCTCCGAATAAAATGTAACCATAGTTTTCCTCTGTTACACCTATAGTTTTGACATAGTGATTGAGTTTTTCAAGGAATTTTGTACGACTAGCTTCTTTAACGTTCCCCTTCCATTTGGGCAAATGGTTGAAGTTCTCAATCCTTGTATCTCTAATTGTTTGCTTGTACATTTTTAATCATCTTCTGTACGAAGTTCATTGGATGTTCTCTACGAAGTACTTCAGTAATGCTATTTTCTTTGAAGTCATTGTCATGTTCTTCATAAAAAAGATGGTTTCGGGAAGGTTTCCATAAGATCATTCTTTCAGGGTAAAAGAGACTAATTTATGATTTACAAGACCATTATTTTTAATAAATTATGAAAGCTTATGACAATATTATTAGAGTTAGTCACTTCCCTTGTATGGATGTTTGGCTTGTAATTTTCCTCATTTCAATTTTAATTTCTTCCTCGACTTTCTTCTTCAATTTGGTTTCTTCTATCTTCTTTTATCTTCTTTCTCATAGGTTTCTATAGATTCCTTTATATTGGTTATTTGTTTTCCTTTTATGAGTATCCTTCCGTTAACGTTACTAATATGGGAATTTAACTTTTCTTTTAGGGCATTGGTCTTTTGCTTTAATAAGCCGAATCCATTTTGACATTCCTTTCTGAATCCTTCGACTTTATTCTCTATTTCTGTCCTTATTAAATTTTTGTTCTTTTTCAGTAAACCTTTGGCCAATTTTCTATCTTGCTTGTTGAATTTAGTTTTTAATTTATGAAATTTCTGGTTCTGACTCATTTTTCAATTCGAAAAATTTCTAGTCTAGAGCACTGAATTTACTTAGGATTTGCTGAAGTAAGGCCAGGCTGACAGTTTCTTCTCTTTGTGGTGGCTCCACATTTCCAGGCTCGTTGCTCCTTGTTCGGTCAGTTGAGCTGCTTTCTTTCGTTTCTTAATTCTAGTTCTAACTCTGGTAGGTGCCGCTTCATCCTTTTCTTCTGGGGTAGGCTGCCTTTAAGGATTTGCTTCCCTTTCTTCTTCGTCACTCCTCATCGTGTAGAATAAACATTTAATGAAAACATTACTTAATCGCTTATAACTTAAAAGTTCACAGGAACAGGAATTCCAGGAAGAATATAGGAACCCGCGTCTGGATTGACTCCTTTCTTGCCTGAAAGCTGGACGCTAATTTATGTATTTACTCGTATTTTCAAGCCAGTAAGGTGGGTGTTAATTAACGTATCTGCTCTTACTTTCGAGTCCGTACGCTGGACAAGATTGGTGCGAGAATCTCGCGATAGCGAGAAGTTAGTCCCTTGTAACACATGTAAGGCAATAATAGAGCTCTTTCTCGCAGCTGCGAGAGCGAGATCGACACATTTCTTGCCTCGCGTGAAACAGTATTTTTTTTTTAACTAGCCGTAGCTATCACCCCAAAGGGAAGGTAGGTTTGGATATAGGGCAATAGGAAAAAGTATATGGGCTAAGGGATTCTTATTTATTCTGAATCATTAATTTTATTGCATCTAATATCATATTGGCCATTATAATAAGCTTTAGCTTATAATCCTATTAGTGGTTAGGTAATCACTGATCTGTTATGATGATGGAATGATGGTGAGGTGCAAATTCATGCCACAACACTTACGTAATGAGATTAATGGATGATGATCTTCTGTCCATGGGTGGATCAGGGCGTGATGGAAGACACATGAAGCCCTGTTAGTACATTTATGGTCACTGCATTTGATGAGGGTAAAATGTATGGTGGTGTATCAGGTAAGCTATACGCAGTGATGAGAGCTAAGTCTGGATGATTATATAGGAGTGTGCTCTGATAGAGCATGAGTAAGTGGGAAAGTGGTGGAGTGACATGGGTATGAGTACCGTTGGTGGTCTCGTGAGTCGTGAGTACTGACTGTGTCGTAAAACAAGGGGTATTGTGAATCAAAGCGTTTTGATATGTAACGTGTACGTATGTTTTCTAAACGTAGCCGTAAGTATGGAAATACAAGTCGTTCATAGAGTTCTCTGGTTGGACTAGGTAGTTGTATACGATATGCAATCCGTAGTTCGTGTCGTTCCAGTACTTAAAGCTAGTGACGTATGCTATGAGGAGCAGAGGTCCAGGCTGTGAATCCGTATGTTAACACGGGTCATAAAAAATACTTTGTATGTGTTAAGTACTGTGTCAGTCTTTAATCCCAGTGTGTTCCGGTCAGACGCGCTTGAGTAACTTCAGTCGGTTCTTCGATTTGGAGATGACATTTAAGAGAAGAGGGCACCAGGTTAGGTGATGGTCAAGAATTAATCCGATACACGTTACTTTGTTCGTCGGCCTTATATGTTTATGGAGATTGGATGTCAAGGCGGGATGGGTTTCATTTAACTCGGGAACGGCGCTTAGGGTGTATAAATTCTATGGCTAGAATTTTGTTAGAATTGATTGTTCGTCCCCACTTGCTGCACCAGAATGTGAAAGTGTTTATAGCTTGGTTTATGGTGCGGTTGATATTTTGAACGGATTTACTGAGTGCCAGGAAAGCGGTATCACCTGCGTATTGGAATATGTGGATGTTTGGAGGTAGCGGAGGTAAATTGGCTACGAATAGGAAACAGAGAAATGGAAATAGAGCATATTCTTTCGCAACTTCTCAGTGCAGAAGATGTACTGGAGTTGATAGAAATATAGGGAAGAGGGTTGTTAAGAAAGTTAAAGATGAAGCGTATGTAAGTAATGGGGAATTGAAAGAAACGTAATTTAAATATGAGGCTTGATTCAAGGCTTTAACGAAAGATTTTTCAATATCAAAAAGAACAAGACACGAAGGTAGTGAAGTGTTGGAATGATTTGAGATCAGGTTGGTGAGGCGAAGGAGTTGGTCGTTGATGCTATAGGAATGGCGAAATCCAGATTGATGGAGCGTAAGGAGGCTGTGTTCTTTGAGGTGAATGTGTAGGTGGTTTACAGTGATTTTTGCAAGGGTTTTTCCGAATGTAGAAGTAAGTTGGATAGGTCGGTAAGATGAACCAGCGTGTGGAGGTTTAGAGAGTTTCGGGAACATAAGAGTTTTTTAGGTTTTCCAGGGTGTAGGAATGTAGCCTGTTCGGAGGATGAAGATATATCGATATATGCCAGCAAGGAGCTGATGAAAGGTGACTGGTGCTTCTTTAAGATGTCGGTAGGTGATGGAGCCTATCCCAGGTGTGGATTGTCGTTTGCGTGCAAGGATTTGTAGGATTTCGATATGCGTGATTAGTGCAGTTAGTGGGTGATTTGGGTTCGGTTGGAGGTGTGGAGATGCTATGTTTAGTCTGTCAGCTGGGTGGTGTCGCATAGGGTTTATGGGTATGGATGGAGTGAATATGCCCTGGAGATAATCTGCGAAAGCATTAGCTTTGTCTGTGTCTGTATGGAGCTTGATCGTTATGTAGTAGTGAGTATAACGTTTTGCTGTATTTGCCTGTAAGATTGTTAAATTACTTACAATGTTTTGGATGTGCAGTGTCTACGAGGTCGTTGCAGGTTTTTATCCACTGGCGCAGTTTGTATGTTGTTGTGTACAGTGTGTTGATATTGCCGATGAAGTCTTAGTGATTCCGGGTTTCCTGTGCGCTTGTAATCTCTGTAAAGGTTGCGTGAGCGATTTATTAATGACAGGTATTGTGGTTGTAGGGCTGGCGGAATGAATTATGAGTGCTAGTTGGAATGTATTCCTCAGAAACTTGTTGAATGGAGTGGGAAATAGTGTGTATAGCGTGGTATAGTTCGTCCTCATAGGTTGGGTAATCTATTGGCTTGGCTCAATTTTTGTTGTATGTGTTCTCTGTATCCGTTCCAGCCTGCCTTGTCAAATCGCTGTATTATTTTTATTGTTATATTTTGTTGCTGATGTTTTGGTTGGTTCTGATCAAGTCTGAGTTTGACCGGTACGTGATCACTGCCCATAGGATCTAAGACGTCAATAGTACAGTGTGGTGCTACGTTTGATGAAGTGATGACAATATCGGGTGTGGTGTTGGATATCGGTCTGGTATTTTGAGGTAATTTATGGAAAGTTCCGGTCGTTTGAAAGTCTATGAAATTTCGGACGTCTAATTTTTTCACGGGCAGAACTGCTGTGCATATTGATGTCGACCATAATAATATAATTTCGGAAGTTATTTGAGATATATGTGAAAAAGTTCATTGGTATAGAATGTCCTGGTCGTATATATATTGTTGCTAATGTAACACAGATATGGGGAAAGTATAAGGTAATTATGACATGTTCAGGTAGATTTTGTAATGGAGGTTTGTATTGTTAGTGTGCTATGGATGAGGAAAAACCTATTGCTGTTCCTCCGTTTGCTCTTAATGCTGGAATTTGACTGTCTTATCTAATAAGTGCATATCGTGGGAGTTTAGACGTGTCAGTAGGTTTCAGATGTGTTTCATTAAGGAGAAAAGCATTGGCATGTTCTTCTAGTAGGATTTGTTTGAATAGTGGCTTATGGGTGGCTAGCGAACGGATATTCAGGAATAAGAAGGTTAAAATCATGATGCGGAATGCAGGTTGGTTGTAAGAGTGTTTGGAATTATACTTCAGTCTTGAGTGTATTGCCATGGAAGTGAGCATATGGTCCAGAATAACTAAATATTGGATGTCCTTCACCGCAAGTGCTATATTTAGGTGGCTGTTGTAAGTTGTTGCAAGTCTTTGTGGTATGGGGACCGGAGCAGAATCCACAATTGATGGTGTTGTGACATTTAGATGTCGGATGGTCATTATATATCTAGCATCTTTTGCATCTAAGAGGGGAGATGGTGGCGAGTGAGAGGGTTCTTCCCTATAGCACCTTCTGTAGATATATGTCCCGTTTGATAGTAGGGCAACGATTGTTTCCTGATTGGTGGTGAGCACGCGGATGATGTAACTGGCCCCTCCCTATTAGGTTTTAATCCATAAACATTTAGTGATACTAGGTCCTTCATATTTCAATTTGCTTTCTACTTCACCGTCAATTAATGTAGGCTCGATTCCACGAATTGCTTCAGACAGTGTTGGAGGTTTTCGTGGCGGTTGTTGTTGTCTGATCGGTTTCTGTTCAAGTCGTGTCATTGTAGTTATTTTACCAAATATTTCAAAACTGTGACGATTTCGTGTCTTAGTTGCCAGGTTCGGATCTGAAGACCGAACTATTATCCCGTTTGTTGTAGGTATGAGGCGTAAAATGGTATCGCGTGCAACATATTTGGTGAATCGCTGAAAAAGCTGTTTCGGGTTTTGATATTTAGCGTCAAACTTGGATAGTAGAAATGAATGAGCTCTGACTGGTTTTTGGTTTAAACCTGGAAATTTAGTTCTATCGTTTATATCCATGTGCTGTTCGCTTTCAGAATCACTATCGGAGATGGTATGAGCCTTTTTCGTCGGTGGCGATTCTGGCATGGTGCGTCCTGATCTGCTGTTTGCCAGTGATCTTGAATATGTAGATGTCTTATCTAGACTACGACGGTGCTTGGATGCTTTTAATGTTGAGTATTGTGGTGGCTCACTGTATGATGGAGGTCCTGATACTACAGCTGGAAGTCCTTGATGTTGTCCACTCGTATCCGTTATTCTGGACCAAGGGCACGACATATGTCAGTAATGAGGGTATGTCACAATGAGCAGTCGCTGTGCAATGATTGCTAAGATTTCTCAAACTAACTTTTACCCTCCGACAATGAAAATTGCCGTCAAACCTAAAGTGATCGTATATGTCTCGCTTGTGCATATTGCTTTGCTTCACAAGACCCTGGTAACCACACCAACAAATCACAGTTAGGTTAGGTTCGGTTATATAAACAGTAGATAATATCCAAATATATAACAGTAAAACTCTTTCAAGAATAAACGAGAAAGAATGTACAGGTAATCGACATGGATAGAACTCTTAAAATCATTATGAACTTCCTTCTCTGAACATTTAAACTCTCTAGACTTGAATTTGTAGAAGCAGCATTGTAATTTCATGCAACGAAACATAGGCATTAGATATATAGGAACTACAAAGGTAGCGCTGCCATCTAGAATAAAAGATAAGGGTTTTACACTAACTTCAAGGACTTCGTTTAAGCAAATGACTTTTCCAGTTATATTAGAATTACGTTTTCTGCTGTTAACTTCATTTTTTTTGCAGTAGGAGAAAGGTTGCATCGATAATAACTGAAGACATTATACTATATTTTAAAAAAAATGAAAAAGATATTGAAAAATAAGGTGGGAGAGAAAAAGTACAACAATTACCTCATTTCAAATATCTACCTGAGAAGTATTTTAAAGTGGGAATTTGAAGTATAGAAAAAAGTTATGAAAACGAAGATAACAATAACGAAAGAGGCATTTAAGGGACATCTTTTGCGTGGGCCGATGAAGAAAAAAAAAGAGTCGAAGAAGAGATTGATTATGTTTTGTGCTGAGTATAGTGTTATATAGAGCCAAAGTATAGACTCCACGAAACAAGTGACGAAAAATTATAGGAAGAATTCGAAATGTGGACATGGATAAGAACAGATATGATCAGTTGGATACAGAAGATACTTAATGAGGAGGTGGTGAAGAGAGCAAGCGAGAGAAGAACAATAATTGAGACAACGAAGAAGAAAAAAAGAAACTTACTCAGGGAAGAAGGCTAATACAACTTGTTGATAGTAAGAGTAAAGCGCAACGAAATGAATTGAGAGGACTGAACATGTCTTGAAGGACATGTCACTGTAGGTAGAATATTACTGATGATGATGGTGATAACTTTGAATCAAGGTTTAGTTTCATTGATATTTTTCACTGTTTCAGCAGATGAATAAAAAGAACTGAATAAATAATTTTGTGTTTTCCTCTTGGCATATGAATAATACGTTAATGAATTGGAGTTATGAGAAAAAAATGCAAAAGAAGGGTTAAAACTTTCTTTGACGGGAGTTTCCAGAACTTTAGGCCATTTTATTCAAGAAATGTGAGTGTCTTTGGTTACAAGGAAGTTCTGAAGAAAGCAAAGATGAGATAATTAACAGAGGGAGACAGAAAGAAGAGAAAATAAACTGGTTAGGACATTGAATAAGCAGAGATTGTACACTGTAGAATTTCATTCAAGCTATGGTTGAAAAGGAAAAGGGAAGATGAAGAAAAAAGACAACTGTAACTTCTTGACAATTGTACACTGCAACATAGGAATGCACAAAATGGGATCATTTCGCTTTGAGAAATGTTCACTCTCAAAGATCAGAAGTGGACTCCCCATGTTTTTCTTTTTACTTACTCAGATCTGTCACAGATGTATCGTAGCATATTTTATCCTTAGATATATACAATTTAACGCAACAGGTCTGATCTACTGGGCAAACAAATTTCTCAAATGAGAACAGAAGTTCATATTTGCATTTATGAAGAATCGTTTCACTCACATCTGGTGGTTGCGGTCGTCGGTTCGATACCTGCTCATGCCATGTGGGTTTTGGGATGGATAAACACTGTGTGTGTGTGGGGGGGGGTTCCTCGGGGTTCTCCCGTTTCATCCCACTTCCTTCATTCCACCAATTCTCCCATCATCATTCATTCTGCCTGAGCCAAAGTTGCCCAAAGGCCTTAAATAAAATTCAAGTCGAAAATCATTTCCTGTTTGAGGTATAAAAGGACCAAGTTCGAGACCAAAATTGAGTAACTCAAAAGAATATTGATAAATCATAAATGATGTTGTTTGAGGACTATGTATATCAATAACGTATATGTTAGAAATTAATACTTTATGTCATTGGCTAGACAGTGTTGCCATACGTAAAGATTATTTTTTTCAATTGACATTACGTCAGTTTATTGGATATTTTTTATCCTCTAGTGAAAATAATCATCATAGTTAAAACGCAGAATGCAGTATTTCAAAATATAGAACATATACATTAAATGGTAAAACTATTTTTATTCTTACATATTATCCATGGTTAGCAACACTGCACTCTGTGTTTCACATATGATGTTTATCATAATTAATATTAATAGATAACAAATATCCGATAAATTGAGTCATTGCCTTTGAAGAAGCTTTATGCTTGACTTGCAACATTGGTAACCCAGTGACATCACAATTTAATTTTTAATAAGTATCAACCCATTTACCGATGATCGTGAGGAAAAAAAAAAGCAATGGAGTGACGCGAAACACATTAAATAATGCCATTTTGGGGGGGGGGAAACACCCACATATGACCTTGGTTGTTCAGACACCTTTCCACCGCCTTTCACATTCTGCTTTGCTTCAACCCCTTCAATGGCCATATTTTCAGAAATTGTTTTCCCAAACGTGTCATCTCTAGGAAGATGTCCCCTGGCCGGCTCGTTTCCCCGACTTGTCAGTCTGCGATCATTTCCTGTAGTGTTACTTAAATGCCCAAGTCTTCCTTCTTAAAGATCGCACCATACAGGTTGAAGTTGAAGAAGATTATCAGCATGGAAATTACTGCTATTCCCCAAACCCTAGGCACGTACGTGAAAATTCGGTGACGCAGCGAATGTTCTAGAAGTTGGTTATCATCTTACCGATGTTTTACTCAAGACTGGAGTCGTTGGGGTTTATGATTGTCAAATTGTAAGTTCCAAACAGTGGTTCGATGAACAACAGCGTGAGTGTAGTGTAAATTATGCCTCATGCGTGAGAACATCTCATTAAATGGCATTAATTATTGTGAATGCGTTTCATGTTTCTTTCTTTTCGATAATCGTTTACAAATGAATCGATATTTATGGCCCACCCTATACAAATCGACTTCCATCGATTTTCCTGTACGATAATGTTAATGATTTGTCGAGAAGTATTTCTTTGATAGTTTGAGTCCCTACATATCGAAAGGAAGTACGCTTTCGAAAGATTTCATATAAATTTTCCTCAACTTTCTGGTCTTGGGAGTTGTCTGTTCAGTGAATGCAATATGTTTCGGCATACCCTGCATACTACTAGAAAGAAGATACCTAACCATAGATTAGCTATCCAGAGACAGATTAGCCCAAATATATTAGCTTATTTGGGCTACCATTCCAAAGATAGAGCCGGCATGACCGTTCAATAAAGAGTGCTGCCATCTTTGGTATTAATCATTAACTACTTCAAATTGCCATTGCTTTGCTGCCGTGTGTTCATAACAATCTTTTTTTTTCTTTTTTTTTTACATCTATGATACTAAGCTCACTTTTAAAAATACTGT
>JAGDQP010064560.1:0-11552 GCA_022664845.1 Lepisma saccharinum | reverse complement strand
CACTAATTATATCTGTCGTTTTGTCTCTGTACGGATCTCTGAATAACTCCGCAGATCCGGTCCTAACCTTAAACACTGTTCTTCTATTGGTCTGTTCAGAATTTTGTCATCATGGTAGTTCTGAGACTGATCAAATTCCTCTGTGATCCATGTCCGAGACGGGTGATTCCTATTCTTAGAACAAATTAAAGGCTGGCTTTATTGAGCAGGTTCATGGTTATGAAAATATGAACAGGTCTGTCGAAATTTCGGATATCAATATTCTGACACATGCAGTGTTGTCTCACTGCTGTGCTTTTCGATAAGTTCAGATCTGTAAGTTTGTCCAGGTCTTTTACTGTTTATATTCTGATCATTTGGGATCGATGCTGGTATCTCTGGAGTTCTATTCAACATTTCTATTTCCTTGTGTGTAGAGACCGCAGACTTCTATACTTAGGATGATATGTGTGATATGTTCAGTAAGAATCGCTTATGTAGCGTTTCTATTACAAAGAACGTTGCGTCTCATAACTTAACACGAAATTCCAAGTACCATTTAGTTCCTACAGTTCGAAAAAAAACCGTTTGTTAGCCGTTTTGCTTTTTCAGTTTAAATGATTGTAGACAGAATAATTTGCACTTAGTTATGGCGTGCAGAGTTCGGAGTTAGGCGTGGCGATCGTCACTCGAGAGGCACGTAACTGTTATGCCAGTAAGGCACTGAAGTTGAAGTGGCAAATCAGTAAACAATTCAAAGGTTCTTTACCCTCCAAATCCTATGTTCACTGATGAAGAGCAACTTACGCAAGACACAGAAAATATCAAAATAAACTACCGATGATTCCCAAGAAAATATCACTAATGCCAGGTTAATAATATAATAATCAACACCTATTCTACTATGATATGTAATTGTTACTTATGTACTTAAACACATCGAAAGTCAATTAAATATATTTTATAAACCTTTATGTTGTTTTATTTTATGAGTATCCAAAACAGGGATAACGTATTATTATTATTATTCTAAATATCACTTACCAGGTTATAATGTATTCAGACAAGCAAATTATATTCTGAAATTATCGTCTGAGTATTATGAATGAACGTATTGACAATTGAATACGATGTAGATTAAACTAAATTAACAGTTTTTGCGTGATATTATGGATTATAGCGATATCTTTAATAACATATAAAAATATCAAACAAGAGTTAATGATAATGTCCTTCAATACTGATCAAATAATATAAACACATAATATTTTTCACCGCAACCTTAACTGATTATATTCTGAGCAACTATAATAATTACTTGATGCCTCATGGCAATTCACAGTTACTTTTACAAGAATGTAAATAGATAAAATGTTTCAAGCATATATACTCTGCTTTCCTCAATTATTAGCAAATCCTTTTGAGTAAAATATCTTCAAATATTATGACGTATTAAGCTATAGCTTAACATAGATTCTCTTACCTTGATGCGACCGTCAGTAAATTCTTCTCTGGCCACACACACGTCAATAATAGTGATGGAGCGCTCCGTTGGTAGCTTTCGATATCCACGCAGTATGTTACTATATAAGTCAGAAATAGTCTTAAATGGTCTCCACATACGTAAGTTGAAAATTATCGTACATCATACTAGAAGCAAACGCAATCGAATACCGAGAAATGTTTCAAATGTAACGGAAACCGCGTCTATCAACTCGTGTCGGGTCAACTTGAAGAATAATATGCTAAGCGTTTCAAATCGTATGATAAGTTATTTACTTAAAATCTAATGTACTACGGAGTATTCAGTGTAACAAACAAAATCTTTTAATATTGTCACCATTACTGCTGAACATACTAGTTCTGTACCGTAAAATATGTTACGAAGCTTAAAACCTTATATATGGTTGTTTCATTAATAATTATCAATAATTAAATAAGCAGTGTTATTGTCTTTCCATAAATCAAAGCACTCGACTTATTCCACGAACGCTACAAGAATTACCAACAAAAGTATTTACTACTTCACACAAAATGCAGAGTATTTAGATATATCAAAATATTGTACTGTTAAAGGATTACACCATTCGCTGTCACAGTACTTTCTCTCCTGTGTGTTTAATAAGAAGAAAATTCACGCAGTCAACTTGTATCAATTTCACCAAGAAAACTACACAGCAGTGCGTTTATCAGTCGCAAGAGACTTTTTTCTAAGTTTTACACGCCAATAACTTCTTAATTCGACCATGCACGGCTTCTTCGAAATATCTCCCCTACATGTGAAATCCATGGAAGTAGCACTAATTTTATCCTAATGCCAATAACTCCGCTAACTATCTTATCAGATTAGCTACACTGACTTTCTTATTTCCACTAGTTAGCAAGAATGAAAACTGCTTTCATTTCATAGATTTTCATTTGTTTCACGATACATAATTCGACAAATGTTTTTTTCTGGATAAAAAACTCATGAAAAAAAAATGTTTTCAGTTTGTGCACTCGACAACAATGGAAAGATCGATGCTTTATTACGCCTAACCAGTACTTCAAGCAGAAACGAAACACGCAGTCTTTGTATAGAAATAGCAAGCACAGAGTTATGTTCCAAAACTTATGGCAAATAAATTCAATACTCAGCAAAATAACTGTAACTCCATGTTTCAAATTCACTTCTCCTTCCTGTTGTGAAAAAACTTCTAGATAAAATTAAGTAACTTGCTGTTACTGCCAATTTATGAAGCAATGTCTCCCGACATACAGAATTGTGATTGCTTCCTAGGCATTATCTGAATATCGAAATCTGTACTCACCACCGCTGAGATTAGGAAAATGACCTTACTATGGTAAACCTGGGCTTCCAATCTTATTTAAGAGCGTTTTGGCTCATCTTCTGGACACTTCACTGTGTAAATTACGTTCCGCGATTCTCTACTTCCAGCCGTAGTTCAAAGTCACACACTTTCACCTGAAGATTTATCTAACTCCCGATATAGGAAAATACCTAAAATTTTAACTATAATAGGTCATGCTATGAAACGTACAGTCATGCGTCAGCAATAAGTTTGAAACCTTTTGGGGGGGTTAACGGGGGCATAGGCCGCGTGCGCGCTACATAGTGGTAAGGGTCTGTCCGGCTTTCACTCATTAACCGACTATTATTAATATTAATAGGGGGGAGTTTTCTTTACTATCTTTGATGTGTATTTGGTAATTTCCTATATTTTCCAATTCACATGTATAAGATCTATTTTAGCAGTCTAAGAATTTCTATATCCATGAGTTGGCTTAATATGGATTTCCATAGATCATTTTTTTTTAGAAAATATCACGGAGTGATGATTTTTTACCTCGTGTTTGTAGTTAATGTCCAAGGGCAATTCCTTCCTTACATTTGCTTTGCTTTACGCATTAGGACACCTGACTCTTTTCTTATTAGAAAGAAGCTGTTCGTTCCGCTCCTGCATATAGATTCTCGAACATGTGATCTCAGAGGTTTTCATGATTAATGTACACATTTTTGTGTACTGTATTTGATATAAGAATTGAAGCTTTCCTGGCGGCGAATATTATAGAGATGTTCTCGGGATATCAGCCAGGTGAAGTCCGACGATAGAGCGGACGTTTCAAGAACAGACATTGTTCTCATCTTCAGGGCACACAGGGCACTCATTGTTCACACTTGCCCTGAAGATGAGAACAATGTCTGTTCTTGAAACGTCGGCTCTATCGTCGGACTTCACCTGGCTGATATCCCGAGAACATCTCTATATTGTATTTGATATATTTCTAAAAGGTGTTTATAATTTTTCTATAATTGTTGTTGAATTCTTTTACATTTAAGCTACTGCGGACTTGTGTGCGTCCAGACCCCGCATGGCTACGGTCCTGCGCAGGTGCCTTGTTAGACCTCGGTGTTTAGGGTAACCACTAACAAACAGCTACTCGGTTAACGGAATTTAGAAAAGTGGCTTCGAAAATTCTGTTGTGTTAAATTTGAATTTTATTTATGGCCTTATGCGTCTAAGGCTCGGACTGAAAATTTTGTTGCGTTTGGATAATTGGGTACATGGAAAGTGGTGAATGGAGGTGGGTAGAACTTCTCAGACCATCACAGTTCAGTCACTGGATACCAGGGAAATATTGGTATATTAATATTACTGTAATACAGAGTGATTTTTTTTAGAACGAGTGGATTTTATTCGGTCATAACATCTGTAAAAATTGTCCAACTTTAATTCCATTTATTGCAAATGACGCAAAAGGATGAAAATTGTATGCACCATTCGTTGTGGTTGTGTCCGGTATATGCATGCAATGTGACAACCGGAAAACTGCCAAAACGCTTCAGCTTTTTAGAGTGAAAAGATGGAACTCATGACCTAAAACACTGAAGCGTCTGGAAACATCGGTAAACGACAGAAATATATTCACATTAAGTGACAGATGTCACCACGAGACTCGTTGACTAAGGCTGACGCGACAAGGAGTTTAATATTAGACCAGTTTCTCACAAGGGAACTCTGCAACTTTTCCACCTCAAATAGCCCCTAAATTTGCACCAAGCATGCGATCTAGCACAGATAGAACATAGACGGAAGCTTTTGTTTCGCAAATTGTCGGGACATACGTTTAGAGCCACATATGTGTCTCGATATCTCTGGACATCGCTGAGACCGGAATGCACAACCACAAACAGTATACAACGTGGCAGAGATGGAAGTGGAAAAGTTCATAATTGTCTAGTGTCATGTACAGAAGCAGTAAGCAGGAGAAATGGGAATTACAAACATAGGTGACCTACCAAGTGTATTGTCAGGCAAAGAAGCAGGTAAAGATAACGGCGAGTGCATATGCACTGATCTAAGTCTGTTTGAGGATAGTTTAATTCAAAACGGCGTGAGTGAAGCAGAGATGCACAACGCACCAGCAACATACTATAACAGCGTCGTTCTCACACGAACTATGTTCACATCCAGACCGAATATTGAAATTGATGTCCAACACATTATTGAAAGAAATCTTGTGCTCTTGCAAGTAGCCAGCTGATTGCCACGCGTAACGCAACATAGGATAGTATTTAGTAGCTAAGTGGTAGAGCGTAAGTGTAGCATTCGGGAGGTCCTGGGTTCGATCCAGCGGCCGACCATCCTGGCTGAGGATTTTCCAGGGTTTTTCCTCAGTAATACAGGCAAATGCCGGAATGGCACCTTCAGAATAAGTCCTGGCCTATACTTTCCCGAATCCTTTCCTCTCCCCTGTTCCGGATTGAGCCTTAGATGCCTAAAGGACTTAAATAAAAATTCAAAAAGAAAATAGTATTTAGGCGAGCTAAGCTGATTGTAAATAAGATTGCAGCGTTTGAGAATAAATCTTATATCATACAGATTCGGTGCATGCTCTTCGTTTCTGAAGTAAACTTCAAGCCGTCGGGAAAATTACTTATACTACGGGAAGAAATACACATGAATTGATTTACAGTATCTTCTGGTTTTTGGTGGAAATACTTTCACTTGCTGATGAACAACATAACCAGACAACGCTTGTGTTGGCAAGGTGCTGTTGGTCTATCCGTACCATGAATCTAGGAGAAGCAGGGATGGTCCGCGTAGCAACACGCGCCTCCTTATATACCCAGAAGGTACCTTCTATAAGGTCTCGAATGTGTGAGGTTTTCTATGCTATGGAACCGGTTCCATAGCATTGCGTGAGTGATGATTGGGTTGCATGCATTCCGGCGCTTTTCGTGTCTTTACTCTAGATATCGACAAACATATGTGGTTCTGAATGCATGTTCCTACAATTTGCGGAACAAAAGCTTCCGTATGTGTTCTATCTGTGCTACGTCGCATGCGTGGTGAAAATTTGGGGGTGATTCGAGGTGGGAAAGTTGCAGACTTCCCTTGTTAGTGAAATCTAACGTCCGTATTGTTGTGTGTTGTGAGCTGAATTGTTTACCATGTCATACACTTTGGAAGAACATGTGTTTTTAGTGAAATCGTATGAGAAAACTGATTCCATCATTGCCACACAACGAGCATATACGCGGGAGTATGATGTACGTGCACCTAAACGAGACACAATATTGCTTTTCTCTGGTAAAGAAGCTGGAAACGACTGGGTCTCTTCTTAGTGAAAGAGGTAAGCACCGATCGCGTCGTGAAGGTGTTGTTGCTGATGTCGAGGCTCGTCTTATTGGGTCATCAAAAAAGTATATCCAGCGTTCATCCCAGGAGACGGGGTACAGCTACTGTACGTGCCGGAAGGTATCACGATTACGACCATACAAAGTAACTGCTGTTCAGGAATTGCGTTACCCAGATCGGGATAAAGGGGTTACCTACTCTCAATGGTTCCTTCTGTTCATTATGGACATCCATCCACTTGTCTGGCTACGTGAACTCTCAGAACATGCGCATGTGAGCAGAAAATACCACATCAGCTAATTGAGGTACAACTACATGTCCTCAAAATTGAAGTGTTTTGTGCTGTGTCCGCAACACGAATAGTGCGACCCATTTTTTGGAATTTGTCCAACAACTGGACGACATTGAACTAACAAAATGTTATTATCACCACGATGGGACCACGAGCCACACGTCTCATGACAGTATGGCCCTGATCAGCTAGTATGGCCCTGATGGCCCAGTTACTTTAGTGATCGGATCATTTCTAAGAAATTGTGGTATCCAAGGTGTCCTGATCTTACGTCACGAGATCACTTCTTATGGAGTCATCTGAACGGTAGTGTGCACCGTGATAACCCACGAACACTGGAAAACTTGCGAGCTAACATCACAACACAAATTGCAAACATCGCACTGGACATATTGCGGGCTACTGCAGCGAACATGGAGCGACGGGTTCAATTGTGCCTAAGAAAAGATGGAGTCATTTCCAACATCTGCTTCAAAGGTAAGTCATTGCCATCCTTACTACATAAACCTTTTATCCTTCCTGCGTCATTTGAAACAAACAGCATTAAAATTGGACCATTTATACAGATGTTATGACCGAATGAAATCCCCCTTTTTTTAAAAAAAATCGCAAAAATACGCAATTCAGATGATTTTCCGGTTACCGCATTGCTTGCATACACCGGACACTACCACAACGAATGGTGCATAATATTTTCATCCTTTCTGATTCATTTACAACAAACCGCATTAAAATCGGATTTTTTTTACAGATGTTGGAACCGAATTAAATCCGCCCGTTCTAAAAATATTACCCTGTATAAAATTAATATTACTGTATTATCATTACTGTATATCACTATTTAGTATTGTACTCAATAATGGTATACAGTAAAAACCTCTTTAAACCGACCACCCATAATTCTAACTAGAAATCGTCTAGAGAGGTTGTCGTTTTAAAGAAGGTGAAATAAATAACATATATTAACGTACAGTTTTAGGACAGAAATGAAGAAACTAAGCAGATTAGGCAATAGACGTTTAATTTATTTGTGTAAGTTCTTACAAATATATATATATAAAATACTTTCGCTTCTTCTTACTGTGGTGATTTATTTTTTTAAATAATCGGATAAGTGTACCTGCTTCTGTCCTTTTTTTTTTTCAACTAACATTCTTGTAAAAGTAGTTTCCATTGGTTGTGGCAAACACCCATTGGAAATACTGGGTAAGCATCTTTGTACACAGATGCACTTTCTTTATTTCGCTAGAAAAGAATTTGCCAACGGAGATGGCTCTCAATCTCATGTGAGATGCCTCCTGCAGATTAAAAAAATTGGGAGTAATCTCCATGAGCCAGAGAAGTACGCGTTCCCAAAACGGAGTTGGCTACCACCTGCTACATCATCTGATGTCATTAACGTTGCCTAATAATTTCATGTGACGATCCATAAAATCGTTGCTGAAACGTGTATATGTGAACGGACAAAATAAAAAAGGAACTGAAGTGTTAAGGTGGTTGTCTTGACCAAGGTAAGAACAGCGTTTTTGGACAAAAATTGGTGGTCGTTGGTCGGGAGGGGTTGAATTAAAGAGAGTTCTTATGAGTATGTAATTCTGTTCCAGTAAAAACCGGTCATGATGAGACGTGATCAGCTTAAAGGGCAGCGGCAACAAAACAGCGTGCGCCTGAGCCAGAGCAGCCTAACGACCATAAACAAATTCAACTGAACAAAAAAGAGCAGTACGTACACTTGAAAACCTCACTGGAAAGTCGTGCTGGTTCAGGGTCTGAAAAGGCTTTTTCTGATTGGAGAGACAAGGTTTTGGTCGAAAGATAAAGCATTAGACAGTGTATGGTACTGGAGGTGACTAAGAAATTTTGTTTTCGAGTTAGCGAGTATGCTTCATGCAATATCCGAAAAATCGTGGAATGAAACCAAATAGTTCATTACAAAGCTTGCTCTTTGATGACAAATTACTTACAGTTCGAAACGGTGCCTCTAACTCACATCTACTTGCGCTGCTTTGTCGAAAAGACTGCTTTCTCCAAATAATTACAAACGTCTTCAGTGGACTTTCTAGTTACTCATCAAATGGTTCACAATACCTCAGACGGGATCAAACGCTTCTCTCGTGATTTTGATTCCATATATTCGTCCACAAAATTGTTTGAAATTCAAAATAATTAAAAACTCAAAACTACTTGTTCTGATATTAGCGTAAAACTTCGTTTAAGAACAAAGCATCGTGAAGAAAATGTTTCCAGGACAGATTTCTAACGATGAGCCTCGTACTGGTTCGGTAGAGAAATTCAGAATCCGAGTGTTCAGTGCAGTTATCAGCAGTCTTCAAATTCGGTTCATAAAACAAGGCAAACTTTTTTCCGAAATGTGTTTATTTGATCTGACTAATTTCAGCTACAGGGAAAGGAGTTGTATTAGAAGCACCCTGAAGAAGGTATGAGAAATCGTTGCTACGCAGTAGCTTACCATCAGTAGTTTTCGTAAAATCAGGAAATGATAACAACGGAGTAACAGTTATAGCAGACCAACCGAGAAAATAACTGCTGTACTTTTGCAAGAGCTGGCGGGAACTACAGAAAGCGACAAGTCCAGTCATTGTAGTCACGCTTTCAGGGGATGCGTGTACTGAAAGTGGCAGTGGCTCAGAATGCGAGGAAAACATTTGCAAATGAAACTAGTGCAAGAAGTGTGTGAGTTGCGTTTTCTTTTTCTTTATAATAATATAAATACGTTATACAACAGTGCTTATGCCAACATATTCTGTGTCTATAAAATAGTTCTGACATGATCTGTCTCACATGTAACCTGTGAGATAAGCTTTTCAAAACTGAAACTTGTTAAATCGATGACTAGTAAATGTCAATTGTATACATTATAAATAGATGTCAATATACAGTACTTTCTTTGAATAAATCTTGTATTCCTATAAATGTATAGCCCGGGTCGTAGTGTCTAAAAACTTTTATTATTCTAGATAACAACAGAACAAAAGGTCTCAACTTATCACGTTTGTAACTTTTCTGTTTGTTGGTTTTGTGATGTGAAACAAAGCGATCCTGGCCTTGAATCTACGTACGGTACGGAATAGTATCCTACACTTGCAGGGACCGAGGGAAAGGCCAGTGAAAAACATTAGTCAGGATGTTCGGCCAGGGATTTGAAACCCCCGAACCTTCGCTCTGGCATATGAACTACGCCGCTCGAACTGTAGTGTTAGAAAAATAGTAACACATGAAGTGGGCCAGAGCAGTGAATTTCCCGAATCAATTTGTTTTGTGAAACTGACACTGACTACAACTTAATATGGTTTCTTAGTTTATTTTTAAATTTAAATTTTGGTGTTTTGTCTTTTTTTTTTTAAAAAAATGTTCCACTGTTCGCCGCCAGCCATAACCTGTACTGTACGACTGCACGGAAAATTTAGCAGGGAGGAGGCATCAGCCATAACGTGCACATAAAGATGAAATTATATTCGAGGCCAAGAAACTCTTAGACGGCGGTCCCCGCTAGTAAGCCCTGGCTGAAGGTTTGCATGTTCTTAAAATTCTAATGAGAGCTAGATTTGAAATTATACTTACAGTATACTTATTTGGAAGTATGATGTCGGCCATACGAAGAAAGAACAAATGCTTACTAAATATAAAAATAATGGTGTCCTCAAACCAATGTATACGCTCTCTGGGGCTGCTGAACTACAAAACGAAAGGAGCGAGATATGATGTTGTCCGAAGAGCCCTTCTTTCAAGGGTGTAGTTATGGTAGAATACTAAGAGGTATCGTATAACATAAAATACACGCTTTCTTACCTCGGGACAGATTTAGAACTCGCTTATACCACTAGCATGCAAAGAACACAGGAAATAAAGTTAAGGAAAACATAGTAAATACATTTCATGGGGTACCAGCTTATCCGAGAGAAGTCTTGCCAATGAACCGCCGGCAAAATACGTACATTAAAGCTAACATAAACAACCAATGTGTCGTTACTCCAATTTCCAAAATTTTCCAGAATAATATTGAACCAAATAGTGATAAGAAAAATTCAACTCACCTGCACTGCTGGTGGGGTGCTGATAATGAATGTCTTTATAACTTGAGAAGCTGTTCATTAGACATATTTGTATCACCCAGAACCACTTTTCTCAGAACTTAGACACAGAGATGAAATTTGATAGAGTTTCTAAATGCACTGGTGTCATGACTGACGATGACTGTCCTTTTGCTTCCTAACGTTCATTTGTTCTGTTGGGCTAACTCACTTTACTCAACACTTTATATATTTTCACAAAGTTCAGAAACAACCAAAATAAACGTTAACGGATACTTTTCGAAGATGTAGCCGAAACGATAAAGCTCTTTAAGGCTTGGACTTATAATATTTGCGGCTTCGCACGGAGCAATATTAATCGAGCAAACTGCGGTCTTAATAGCAACACTTACAGCATAAAACTGAGACCTCGAGGAAGGGGAAGGATAGGTTTTATAGAAATGGAACTATAGGCAAGTCCTGTCATGCATTTTTCAATTGCCGGTGCAATTGAGGAGGTTACTGCCTTGTTCTGTGGAGTTTTTGGAGACCAGGGAAATGAGATATCCAATTGATTAGTAAGGTCTTACTTGTATTACCGAGATATTCAAAATGAATAGAAGAAAAGGTTCAGATAACAAAATAATATTTGCAACAAAGGATTATATTTTCTTGGGATTGCTTCAATCTAACTTTTTCTGGGCCGGAACTTATATTAACCAATACATGAAATCATACACTGCTATCTTATTGAGAAGTGATTGCTCGTATCCTGTTGTTCAATGCGTATAGGTTTTCACCTGAGAATGATTGTTAGTTTCCGTTCTCGGAAATTTATTTAGGTGATGAGTATTGATTTCTTTCTGAGAACGACTGATGCAATATCATGAGTTAATGAAAGTTTCCTCTATCACTTTTCTTGTTACATTGATGTGTCAATCGCTGGTGAGAATTGGAGTGCCACGTCATGACGTTAAACTAAACCCAATATTGTACACCGCTGGCCTAAGCAAGACTTCTCCACGATAATCTGAGTAGCCTGTTTATTTCCCTTTAACTTAAATACTAATACACATCATCTTAAACGCTAGAAGGAAAATAATAATA
>JAGDQP010064559.1:0-11553 GCA_022664845.1 Lepisma saccharinum | reverse complement strand
CTCGTCCTCCTGTTGTTATTGGTGATTCTTGTCTGTCGGGCTCCTGAACAGCACTACCCGCTTCGTGATCAGGCGCATCCGTGGGCTGAAATGGAACAAGTTTATCATCGGGTATGGCCAATCTGTTCAGTGGAAATATACCAGTTGCTGTAAAGCCTGCAACGCCGTTACCAGTTGTCGCAGTCCTTCCCCATGCTTCATTCAGTAGGTGGCCAAACTGAACTTTAATTACTAATCTACATGGTTGTGAGTAAAGCCACTGATTGCATGCTTGTTTAAAGAATACACTAAGAGGTCGGAAGAAAGCCTTGTCCAAAGGTTCACCTTATTCACACCAGGTGAATACCGGGATGGTATCTTATATATGTGGGCCCTGCCAGCTACCTTTCCACATCCTTACTCCTCCCCTATCTCAGCCTAAGCCTTATATTAGAGGCCTAAATAAATTCATTTCAATTCACCTTAATCTATAAATCGTATTATACAATTATATATACACCAATGATAAATTACACATCACTATCGAACGTACATACAAATGAAGCACAGGTGCCCACTTCACCCCACATGACATTACCCACTTCACCCCATTTTACAGCTTTTTTTTCGTTACCACTTTCTTACTATTCTATGCAGGATCTACATCAATATCTTTTTCATATGCACAATGAAACCTTGCTCTACGATACAGTGCAATCTGCACTCCAAAGCTGTGTGATGAACACGATATACAGCTTAAGTTCTCATGTTTAATATTTATAAGAACGAAAAGGACATGAGTGTTTTACTTGTCTTGAAACAAATATGTGTCTTCTGACACGTCTCTTGCGCGTTGTTTTCGTGATTCATTCATGCAGTAGGTCCCTCTTGAATGACTCTAGCGCTGATTGTACTTGGTTCTCTCTCTCATCGGATTACGATGTTGCCAGATCTTCATAACCTTAGCATTACCCACTTCACCCCACCACCCACTTCACCCCCAATGACTATATACGTGTTTTTTTTCTTTGTGTAGTTATGTGTACTAATTTAGTGTTAATTCTTTTTCTTAATTATTATCCAATTATACCAGAATTAATGTTGATAGCTTATTTAGATTTTGTATGTACATGGTTGAGTGGAAGAGAAGGCATTTGTAGCCTTAACTCCGCCATGGAAAATAAGTCAATAAATAAATAAAAATAATAAAAAAACCAACAATTTAGAATAATAGAAAAAAGTTACTCACCTCAACTTTACACCATTAAAAGTAGAGACATCTATTGACACAAGCGGGAAATGCAACAGGCGACAGTATCTTATGAAACTTATTCACCTTTATTAGGAGTTTATTACTACCACAAGTAAACACATTTTATAGTCTTACGAAAAATATACTTTAGGAAGCAGAAGAGTTAAACTTAATAATTCCTGACAGTATGTTTTGTTTTTGCCGCTATCACACCCGTGTATGAATATCATATGCAGTCGCAGTGATACAGATTGGACTGTCCAACACAGAATTTACTTTTTGTTTTTATGTTTGAAATCATTGCACTTGTCTTTTACAACGTTCGCCAGATAATAAACTATGTCTACAGATGTCATTTAATTATCTCGCAGGATTGTAATATTACCTTTCCAGACACACACAGTTTGAATAATTGCATCAGTTCACATTTGAAAAGTATGCCTTAGCTCGTATTTGAGAATTACCATTCTCAAATTTTAATTTTTGAGAATATTTTGTCTCACTTAGAAGTAAAATTTACTCATTTTTAACAGTGTGGACTTTTATGTGTTTTCATGCGAGGAATCACCTCCCAAGTACTAAAAACGAGCCGAAGTTTGTAAAGAAATTATGTTTTGTTGGAGGAAATATAGTGTTATTAGCAGGGCTCGAAATGGAAATTTTCACGAAAGGAACCTTTACCTTTTTTAACATGCTTTTCCCCTTGCTTGCCTATGATTACCATATTGACGAGACGGAACAGAAAGGTTCCAGACATTCAAGAACCGGAACGGTGTTCCGTCTGCTCCGGTCCATTTCGAGCCCTGGTTATTAGTGGTAGGCATTGTTAAAAAACATACAACATTCTTTGCTTTGTGTTCACTTCAGAGAGTCCATAAGAACTATGAATTTTATTTTATATATCAGCAAAAGCTAAATAATATAAAATATACAGATCTCATGCAATTGTACAAGACTTCTTTTTGTTTTCTCGATACAACTCTGGAAAATTCATTACGTGATTTCTCTTTACTGTTCTTTAGGATACTTATGACTTCTGTACACTAAACGTACAATACTGTAGAAGGAAAAGTTTCTGTTAAGGCTAATTTGGATAAAGGGAAAAAGGAAGTCTGATGTCCTGGCTTTTCGTATGTTAGGTTTGTCGTGGTATGATTTATTGATTCAGATAAAGGTCAGTTCGCAGTCTGTACTGATTTGTGTAACCAAGTATTTGTGTTCTAAGCTATTAGTAGATGCTATACAATGTCTGTTGATATATGTTATTGGAAACTGAGTTCTATTTGTTATGTATGCTACGGAGAATTGAGTCTGAATAAAACAATAGTTTTTGCAGTACACTTGGTAATAGTTTGTCACCTCTAGATAAAGTCGGGAGGAATATTACTAGATGTGAGCTATACACTAAAAAAAAATTATTGGTGTTTATTGCCAGCCCAAAAGGTGTAACAGAACACCTCTACCTCTACACCAATTCCAGTGCTGGGTAACACTAATTCTAGTGTTGGTTAACACCATTCGGGGTGTCCAACATTGTTTCTGGTGTTGACAAACACCTCTACCTGTATTCATAAACACCGTTAAGAGTGTTAATAAACACCATTGAAGGTGTTCCCTAACACTTCTAGCGGTGCACTTTAACACTAATAACGGTGTTTCTGAACACCGGTAGAGGTGTTTGTCAACACCAGAAACAATGTTGGACACCCCGAATGGTGTTAACCAACACTAGAATTAGTGTTACCCAGCACTGGAATTGGTGTAGAGGTAGAGGTGTTCTGTTATACCTTTTGGGGTGGCAATAAACACCAATAATTTTTTGAGTGTAGTTTTGGATGCAACGCAAAAGTTACTTCAGAGTAAGCTAGAGGTACACGCCATCAGGCGTGTGGGCTTGTATTAAACACAGAAAGGCTTCAAATTCAGCAGGTTTACTTTGATACATTTGTTCCACAGCAAAGCATTGCTCCACAACTCGTAAGTAATTTTACCAAGCGGCCGTAGGTGAGTTGGTAGAGCACTGGCGTCGCATTCGGCAGGTGCGTGGATGGAATCCCGCGACCGGCCATTCTGACTGAGGGTTTTCCTCAGTCCCACCAGGCGAATGCTGGGATGGTATCTTACCTCAAGGCCCTGGCCGCTAACTTCCCCATTGCTGTCCCAAGCCTTGCCATAGATGCCTGTTAGGCTTAAATAAATTCAAATATCTATGTCATTATACTTTCTATCACATTTCTGCCAGAACTCGCTTGACCCATGACTAGTCTCATTATCGTCAATTCTCTGGGTTTGTAGATATGAGTGACTCTTAGACGAAAACAACAAGACTAAGTTTTCGTTAAACACTTTCGATAACCCATGATTGCATTCTGTCAAATCTTACGAAACAGTTGTGTGCCTAAAACAGCAAGTAAACTAAAAGTAAAATAATAAAAATGTTAGTGAAGTTGTTCAAATTAAAGCGAAATTGAACTTCGGTAGTTCTATTCTGTACACTTACATGAAGATAAACAATATTACATTAAAACATATTTCCGTTACTATTGACGCATTAAGGCAGGCAATGATACGCATAGCTTTTACTATTTCCTATATCCAGTGTAAAATTTACGTATGAAACGTATACATTTCTTAAAAGCAAGACTTGAAAGACCAAGACTGGGCGAGCAAGATCAAGACCAAGACCAGAGCGGTCTTGATCTTGATCTTGATCTTGATCTTGCTTCCAACGTAGTTTCTTCACCCACCACCTCTTTTCTGCATCTCTCGGTGTGTTACTATTGGTGGTGAGAAATGGATTTCGGATTTAAAACCCATAATTCTTATCCATAGCGACTACAGTAATCTGGATGTTTTAAACAAACAATATCTTGAAAAGAATATTTTGAAGAGGAAAATAATTGACTTTCTCTTGATTGCGTTAAGTTATATTTCTTTCTTACATAGGAATTCGATATTTTTACACTTAAAATGTCATTTATACTTCTTTCTTGTTATTGTCTCCTAATTCTTTTCTGCCGCCTGGGTGTCGATGACGCATCCTCGGTCGAATTGTGCGGACGGAATGGAACAAGGTGGAGGAAAGGTAAAGTATCCCTTGGATGATACCTTCTCTTGGAATGTTATGTGCTCCTGTGAATAAAAGGACCAAAGTTGCTTGCCCTTGCCGTTATCGTAGTTTTTCCCATTCGTTCTTGTTCTTTGTTCCCTGTGCAAAAAAACGGCAAACAAAAAAACTATCGTTTGGTCCACTACAATAACCGAATTTCTTTACATTTTTTCCCCATCCTTTCTTTGTGTCCATTCGCCTTGTGGTCAACGGACACTGACTGAGTGTCCCAAAAGGTTTATTGGCTGAGAAAGGGGAGTGGAACTTGTTGCCCACTCAGTCACGCGCTACGCCATCGGAAACTTGCTCAAGCGTGTTGAATGGAGCTTCGTTCAGTTAGAATCGCCCGCCTCCAACCATTTGGTGGCAGCTCTTCGAAGGTGACCGATCATAAAAGCTTGTCAGATAGGAACGCCAATAGAACAGAAAACAGTCATTTATGAAAATAATTAATTAGTCATAATTCATAAATAAGGAAAGCTCCTCCTGGGTTTTTCATTTGGGAAAGGGGCAGATCGACCTTACGAGTATAAAAAAATGGTCATTACGGCGGTCTTTTAATTCTGGTAGGACAGGATCGGGGACACACAAGCACATAAATGTATCTTGAAACTAACTTGTCATTAGTAGCGTGATTGAACAGTCAGTAACAAACCACCGGAGTTATTTATTGTCCGCACCTTGCAGGGCCGGAGGCCGGGTCACCGGTTCATACAATGTAGGAGTGTTATATAAGAGATATCTCAAAACTTAGAAGCAATAGACATTTATGAGACCTTCGTACGTACGGTATGAGTTTTTGTGAGAGAGTTTTCAGATTTTTTAAAGATACTTCATAAAAGACAAGCAATAATTCTATTTTGGAAAGCAACCCCAATAATACATGTGAATGAGTCGTGTATTAAATGAACTATATGAGATTTTGGTATTGTTTATTTTAGGTGAGAATTTAGAATTCCCGTAATTGATGACGTCATACACCTACGCAGCGTAGAAACGCAGGACTCTTAATGGAGGGGTAGTAGGGTCAGGAAATCTACACACTTTAACAGTTCACTTAATGTAATCAATAATCATAGGCTTGCTAATCCTCCCGAAATCGAATTCACGCTCACGATCTCCCTGTTAAACTTCGATACCTTCCGGAATGCCGAAATTTCTTTTCATTATAATTTTTAATTTTGCGTAAATGTGCGTTTTCTTCAAAAATTTAAACCAAACAACTAAGATTTACAATTATTTTGAAGACTTGCTAGCGATAAATAAACTGCTCTAATTGTGGGTACAGGGATTCTCTTAGGATTTTTGGCTGGGAGGATATAAATCGTAAATTACAGGGTGTAGTAGAATGTTCTCTATAGATGTTTAATCGTTAAAAATTTTAGGGTAGGGTGGTGTCCACGAGAATTTAGTGGAGTGACACCCTTTATTAGCGGAGGAGAATCCCTTTGTGGGGTGGGGTGAAAGAAAGGGGAACCGTCAGTCTCCAAACTTCTCGGTCTATTTACGTCTTGCAGATTTAGACAGTTGGCAGAGGCGCACGAATGTTTCTCATTAATGGATTACAAATTGTAATTATTGTGAAACTAAGTAAGCCTCTTCCGCTATCTCGTGATTGTAAAGACGTAACGTGTGTCAAGATAGAATCGCCATCATCACCATGCAATTAACACTAAATGTACACCATATGTTTGTGCCTTACCAATTAACATTCGGTTACACCACTAAGTTGATTTGACAATTTCATTCGTAAACATGCAAGGCATATAATAAAATACCATTATATTAATGAAGAATTCATTTATAACCTGAGTCGTAGTGCCTCAAGGCCTTTAATACAATTCAATTCAAATAAAAAATTCATACCCAGTTACCAGTCTTTAGGCAATCATTTATTTACATGAAAACGAACCTTACGCAATAGAGAAATCAAAATAATCTGTTTTTCATACAATTCGAAGCGTCCTTATTGGACAGTGCTTTCAACCTTTTAATACTAGCGGACTGGTAAGTTATTGGAAAAAACTTTCAAGGACCTACATAATGCCAATGAGTATGTTTATTTGACTATGCCAGTACCTCTTTAGATTCTGTTTGTTTGGGAAAGGAAATGCAAATTCTAATATTAATTTAGAACTGTCGGATTCGCCAAAATAAGTGCATGTTAAATAATTAAATGTTACTTTGCCGAGAATCGTCAAAAGAGTTTCATGAACTGGCGGTTGAAAACCACTGCCTAAGGAGATGATCGTGGCCTTAGCGGACGCCATCTTGGCGTAATAATAAATAATCAAGATCACCTAAAGGTATGCATTTTTTTATTAACGCTAGTAACTAGTTCTTCTTTTCGAAACATTTTCAACGGAGGTTTCAGAACATAAATAAAACACCACCTTGAAATTGCGGTCAAGGTCATAAATTGTGCTTGCGTAAATTTTTCATAGGAAAATAAATAAATAACAATAAAAGCTCTCTGCTCCCTACGCACACACTATGTATGCAACACAACAACAATTTCAAGCAAAGCGGTGTGCCAATCGACAAGTTGTACATAGTATTCAAACAACGTGTTAGCATCAGGAGCATATAACAACCAGATAGGTATAACCATAATAATAGCTTTATATTACACATTGGTAGCAGCAGGCCGCAGCAAGCAGTCGTAGTAGCTCAGTTCGTAGAGGCGAGAGAGAGTCTTATTATAAAGCATATGATTAGATTATTTATACATTCACTGCCATATTGCTATACTTCCTATATCTTCACCCTGATAAACATAAGGAATTAACTAAGGACATATGGACTGAAGTTATTCGATATAGTTTGTAATAAAATACTGATAAACCTCCAGGGAACTGAAGAAATATTTTGAATTATAGGAAGAATTTAAAAGTACCTAGAGATAACAGAAATCGAAGAAATCTTTCCTGTAAACTGAAAAAATATGAATTCTTACCGAAATATGCTCTCATCCCGTATCATGAAGAACGGCAGTTGTTCGAGTGGCGCTGACAAAGGACACTGTTAGCGGCACTCTATGTATACAGCTAGATTCGGATCTAGCGAACTAGCAGCCCGACTTTGATGCTTAAACTTGCATTTGAAAGCTCTTTCCCATTCTAACACACACACACACACACACACACACACACACACACAAATGTGTCTGTAGGACCTTCCTGGGACCCCGTAGGGCGGTACGAAAATAATTTTCAAAATTTCACATTTCTGATGATAGCACTGACTCCACCCAGACCATATAGGCGGTCGAAACGTGCTGAATCTTAATACCTTTCAAACGGTGTATCGCTCGTCAAGATCGGTGAAGGGGTTCAAAAGTTACGACTTTTTTTTTAACTGAATCACAGAATTTTCACAAATGATAGAAAAATTTGTCAGTTATTCTATCTGTTTTAATCCCAAATGGGTGATACCGAGGGTTTTGGGGGGTCAATTACGGGCCTCAACATTTTGGAATAAATCCAAGCTTTTTTTTTTTTTTTTGATAGGAGTTACCGTTTTGGAGATACGGCCCAAAATCGGCCTTTTGTATAAAGAGTATGCTCTTTTTTTTAACAGACAGCCTTATAAAATAAGTGATATCAGTATATAAACTCTTCAGGGTAAAGAGAAGAGTGACGCAATAACTCTACTCACAAAACAAGTGATATCCAGTTTGCGAGTTACTTTCTTTGTGTCACTATGGCGGAAGGATACGAAATCACTTAATTTTATTAAAAACGAAACACTTCCGTCATAGTGACACTTCTTTTGTGAGTTGAATTATTGCGTCACTCTTCTCTTTACCCGGAAGGGTTCTTTATACTGATATGCAATACGTTAATTTCTAATTACGGTATTATTGAAGGAAGATATCTATTTTTGATCATAATTACCGTCCGCAAAAATCAATTATCTTCAGCTCAAATTCCCGGGAAATAGCCTACTTCAATCCAAGGGGCTAGATATATGTTTACGTTTCACTATAAAAACTCGGTCGCATTGCTCCCTCATGCTCAGTGCTCCAAGCTTCGCCCCATACTGTGTTACCATAAGTGCAGATAGAGACAGTGTAACAACATTTTTTGTTATATGCACATTTCAAAAGAGTTGTATAAATGCACAATGAATACTCTTATAAACAAGCAGAGTAGAAGACCAACAATTAGACAAAATGGCGGTCATGACGTCATCAGATGTTTGTGGTTTAATCGAGAGAGTGGGATCATTGTCCTTTGAGGTAACCTTTGTTAACATAGTAGAAGATAGTGGGTGAGTGTATTAAGGTAAAGGGGTCGGGTGAGGCAGATGTTTGTGGTTTAGTCTAGAGCGTGAGATCATTCACTGTCCATTGAGGTGACCCAAGTTTTCAATGCGATATAGTGGGTGGTGTCAGTTTGTAGTATAGATGATCACTTGGCACTGTTCTGTAGTAGTGGATCACTTGGCACACATGACGTAGAAACTGGTTTCAGATTTGAAGTCATGATTTCAATAGTCGTTGTGAGATTAGGATTGCAAGTCAGGACTTGATAATTGGGTGATGTGATTATTGACAGAGACGCTTATGAGTCCTGGTCAGTGAACCCCGCCTTCTCCTATTATCCTATATTTGATTGGAAAAGTCACACGGAAGTACGCGCTGCACCATTGGGTAGGCATCCTATCAGGTGACTGGAGATTATTATTGTCTTTGACGTTAGCTTTCTATTTATGAGAGTTTCACAGTTAGTTGGTACGTGATGATGAATTATCTACGAGTACACTTACATCACCCTTGTAATTTTGAGTTTACCTACCTGAAACAGAAAATATTAGCAGAAAGCCTGAGTCCGCCAGACTAATATCCTAAAATCTTGAAACAACAATCGCGAAGTTAAATTCTTTTGGTCATATAAAACTGCACTTACATCACCCTCACAATTTTGACTCTACATCCTTCTAAACTGAAAATATTGGCAGAAACCGTAAGTCCGCCAGACTCATCTCGTAAAAGCTTCAAAGAACAATCGCAAACTTAGATTCTTTTGGACATATAAAACTGCACTTACATCACCCTCTCAATTTTGATTCTCCATCCCCGAAAACTGAAAATATTGGCAGAAACCAAGAGTCCGCCAGAACTATATCCTAACATCTTGAAAGAACAGTTGTGAACCTAAATTCTTTGCCTACATAAAAAATGCACTTACACCATCCTCAGAATTTTAACTTTTCACCCAAAATGAAAATACTGCAAGAACCTCCTCCACGAGCCTACTAGAGCAGGCGTTTTGTGTGTTAAATGCTTAAACGGTACAGATAAAAAAAGACAGAAAAGTTACTTTGATAAAACCTAAAAAATTAAGATTACCATTTATTATTTTTGTTAAAGGAGAGCTATGACATACGTATATGTTCTTCCGTAGATGCATGGATTGAAAGTAATATCATAATAAAGAAGAAAATAGTTTATCACATGTGTACATTACCTATTACTGCGTCAGCTTGTTATTGAGTGAAGTTGGCTATACTTTATACAAGATAAGAGGTTGCCTTACGATGCAAACTTACTATGTCATTTTTGATAGTGACCTTCTTGTTTGTTGTTTAATCTTCGAAAAAGGAAAAATACAGGTCAAAGATGAATCTCAGAAGTGATTTCATATAATGGGAGAGATACAGAGGTCAGTTTGTTCTTGAGTGAATTGCTAATATTATTTGATAGTATAATTATGTGTACATAAAATAACTAAATTGTGTATGTGTTATCTAAGAGATACATGATACCACGGTTTGCACGAGAAGGTTTAGAGGTCACTCACTTCCTTGTTGATGCTCCTTCAGTATGTGTACCAGGTGTGTAAATATGAAACCGGAATTTCTGCATAGACGGCGTTAGCTGTCACTGTGGTTACCGTAAAACTGCGTCCTTGGCGCCACTTGCTTGTTTTGACTGCTGATAACGATTTGCAACTCACAACCAGACAAGTTTCATGTCATAATGTAGTGTTTAATAGCGTTGAACATGGCGCAATTTGTACCTACAAACTACGATGTGAGGACAGCATTGATTTTTTGTAACCATTTGAAGAAAACTGCTGCAGAATCGCATGGCATGCTTCTCAAAGCTTACGGTGATCATGCTTTTGGTAAGTCACCGTGCTATGCGTGGTTTACTAAATTTAAAAGTGGCGATTTTGACGTGAGAAACGAAGAACGTGGAAGAACACCGAAAAGCGTGCAGACAGCGAATTACAAGCTTTGTTGGATGAGGATGACGCTCAAACGCAACAACAACTCGCGGATCAATAAAATGTGACATGAGAAGCAGTTTCCATACGTTTAAAAGCCATGGGCAAGATTCAGAAGGTGGGAAAATGGGTTCCACATGCGTTGACGGAACGACAGCAGGAAAACCGAAAAACCACTTGCGAAATTCTGCTCGCCAGGTACAAAAGGAAATCATTTCTCCATCGAATTGTGACTGGTGACGAAAAGTGGATCTATCTGGTGTAGTAGAAATTAATCCATTATTTTTGCATGACATTGAAGGCTTGACTTACCATAGTTAGAATGATCCGATTTAGGTCACATATGCGCCGTTTTGTTCGATAACGTGTTGCCATTTGGAAGGTAATATCATGATGCCTCTCTCATAGAAGCCCTTGTCCCTATTGGCAAAAAATTGAGACAGTCGATTTTCACAAGCCTCTCTTGAAGCGAATTTTTCACCAGCAAACGTGTTCGCCATGGACAGGAACAGATGGTAATCACTCGGTACCAGGTCCGGACTATAAGGTGGATGCATAAGAACCTCCCAACCAAGCTCCCGGAGCCTCTGGCGAGTCACTATCGATGGATGTGTGTGGCCTGGCGTTGTCCTGGTGGAACACAATGCCTCTCCTATTGGCCAAAGCTGGCCGCTTCTGGGCGATTGCTGCCTTCAGACGGTCCAATTGTTGACAGTATAGTTCCGAGTTAAGGGTTTGGCCGTAGGAGAGCAGCTCATAGTAGATAATTCCCTGCCAATCCCACCAAACACACAGCAAAACCTTCCTGGCCGTCAATCCTGGCTTGGGCACCGTTTGCGCCGGCGCACCGCGCTTCGACCACGACCGTTTTCGCGTGACGTTGTCGTAAGTGATCCACTTTTCATCACCAGTCACCAACCGCTTCAGAAATGGGTCGCTTTTGTTGCGATTCAGCAGCGATTCGCAGATGGAAATTCGGT
>JAGDQP010064558.1:0-11553 GCA_022664845.1 Lepisma saccharinum | reverse complement strand
ATTACGTTCAACCATCTTGGGAAATAATTGAATTTAAATATTTCGCATACTAATAGCAATATCAAGGTGGGAAAACATTTCGTAGTTCAGGTAGTCAAACCTCACGTGCTTAAGGGAAAGTATATTACATTGGAACTTAAATCGCCCATGTTCAGAAAATATATTTCAACACCGGCAAGCAATAATGCTTACTACTTTTTTCATCCACATTATTCATAGAATGTTAATAATAATAATAATTAATCACAGCCATATGCGATCCAATACTGGCTGAGACCTCTCCCCATTTACTTAGATATATAATACTTTCATTAAAGCTAATCTTTGTTTGCGACGAATTTATTACTTCCAGTAAACAATCTGTTTAAAATTCAAATGTAAACTCGCTCATCTCAATTTGGTAGACCACCGATGAATAACTGTGTATTCTTTTAAGATCTACAACACATAATGGTATGTTATTTTAATAATATCTTTCAACATCTTTAACGGTAGTAATGAAAATGGGCCTATAAGAGCACATTAGAACATACGTTCGTCATGTCACATTTAGGGATACACAATAAGAGGATATCACTCTTTATACATGGATAACCCAATGGATACAAATGTGCTGGATTTGAAGATGTTTGGCATATTACTTTCTCACTGAAAACGTGGTGAAATTTTAGATGGTATTTCCTAATTGAAAGGAACTCAGAACCGAGACAAAGTCACCTATCTTTACGACACTAGCATTGAACAAAGCAAATAATTTTGAGACTATTGCAACTTACATTGGCAAGGTATATTTTTCTTAATTCTTTTATTGTATGCGAGATTCAAAACTGCATTTCTAATCGTTTTCCTTCAACTGGAAAATGATAGAATGTGTAAAGTCGTATAACATATTCGTCATATAATACTATGAAGTTTTAATCATCTTTGGGAATTCAAGGAAAGGTTTTCTTGAGATTTAATAAAGGGAAGTAAACTAGTTGATATTTTTCAGTAACACAGCACATTTCAATTTTATAAAGCAAAATAGCTGTCTAAAACTGATTGTTGTTTCATTGTAGGTGTTCATCACATCCCCATATGAATATCCAGGAGGAAAATATCCAAACGTTTGTTACCAGAGTGAAAATCAAATTCACAATGAAATTACGTATGAGTTAAAAATTGTGCAAACAGAAAGCTCGACAAGTCTGAAGCGTCTATGGCCGTATCAAAGAAAGTGTTATTACCGGGATGAGAGGAAACTGGATTTGAGTCCCTTCTACACACAACTCGCTTGTGAAGTTCAGTGTGAATATCAGATGTTGATGGATGCCTGTAATTGTATTCCTCCTATGTTTTACAGTAGTGGTGAGTACTTTGTAAAAAGAAATCAAGGGTAACTTGCGATAGAAGGAGATAAATAGCTGACGATAAACTTCCTTCTCTTTTAGATTTTTCAAAAAATGTTTATGAAACCAAGAATTCTTTTCTTAGATGTACAGATGTTGTGCATTGAATACAAAGATATGTGAATTATTTGCTCCTGAAAGAATTGCTCTGGAACAAAATGAAGGGCGCAGCGAGGAATCAAGGAACGAAACAAAACAATGTTAATGTTAAAAAAGTCAAATTTTGAATGCTTCATTTCTTAATGTTTAAACGGTTTAACAAATATGTAATATTGTATTCCTTTATAAATTTTGTATTCTTTTTTTAAATTCATAATGGTTCCTTAGCCTTTATATCTTGCAACTCTAATTATCTCATTCCCAGACAGTGCTGCAAAAATATATATTAAAAATTGATGAGAAAAATTACGTCATAGATGAAACAGATAAAGATAAAGAAATCATACTATTCATAAACACTGAAAAAAAACACATCCTTTAAATTTCCGTTACACAGTCGGCAACATCACTGATTTCGGATAGGCAATGGGTAGATACGGAGGTTTGAACCGCGTGGGTAACCATCCTCTCTGAAATTTGAAGCTGTTTCCACCAGGCTAAAGTTGAAATGATAACTTAAGAAAGGGCATGGTTGATTCCTTCACATACTCTACCTATCCCATCCCAGTCTAAACCAAAGATGCCAAAAAGTTACACAAATCTTAAAATTAAATTTGCAACTTGCCAAAATCAGCTGTGTACAACATTGACTTTTTACGATCTGATTAGAATGTGTGTGTTAAATGGATTTGTCCAAAACCTGTGGAATAGCCCGTTAATTATATTTATTCACTGACATATTGATCACTATATGTAACAACACAAGTCCTGACTAAGTGACACAACTGGGCTCAGGACAAATGATTTAAGCTAGAAACTTGAAATTTTTACAGTACGTAGGTTGTATGACGTAAAGGTACCACTACGAAGGATTTTTTGAAATGTGGCTTGGGAAGGGGTAAAATGAAGTAAAATATTTTAATATGCTATGCCCATTTCTTGGAACCCCTTTTGTCTGTAAACAGCAAATGTGGTGTTTATGCTTTCCTGTTAAAATAATGAGACACATGTTTCACAGTTTATTGATATTGGCCCTAGAAGGGACGAGGCAGGGTATTTGTTTTAGTGTAACTATGCTGATTAAAGTGTCAACGCCCAGGTCAATTGTCTTAAGCGAAGAACTTGAAATTCGTATCTAATCTGGCTGTAACTAACATATTTCACTGATGTTTGGTAAGGAAGCAAAAGAAGGACCTTTTTGAAAATAGACGTAAAAAGTAGTTGCTCTTTTAAAAAAGAGAATACAGTGCTGCCCTGGGTTGTTATTGAACTCGAAATCCATACTATAGCTATCCAGTGCTTTATCCACTAGAAGAAACAGACAGATGCCAGAAGAATGCTTCGAAGCAAGCGAATCTGCTTGCAAAAGCTAGTACCTCATACAGTCCGTGATAAGTATGCATTCCTGTCTTTTCCCTTGTACGTATTTGTGTCTTCACGGGCCAAAAGAAACACCTAGGATATATGTTACACAATCCATAATTTTCCCGTAGTTTTGTATGTGAAATGGGTTCAATATGAACTTCATATATGATGAGTTGACAACATCACCACAAGAGCAGTTCAGTTGCCTTTCAAGCCAAGTTCATTTCAACATATTTTACAGGAACGAACTTTCTGAGCTCATTTCTGTGGTTTAATCCATTAGTTGCCAAGACATATGATACGATTGAACTTTCAGAACGTTGAACGAGGTCTAAACCCTTTTGTCAGCTGAAAGATTATCACTTTCAGATCCATGTAAATCGATAAACCCTCTTTCCAACAAGTATGTACATTGCCCGATACTGAAATGAACGGTTCATTTAAATCTGAAATTCGTCATGAGTAATCATATTCGTGGTGTATTTTAGGTACCAGTACCTAAAAGCAATGTACTTTATCAGCAATCACAAATTTGTTTTCGCAAATCCCAAGTAAGTTGTTGATTCCCTCCTTGAAATGGGAGAAACTTACGTACCTCCGTTGAAGAGCAGCTACTGAATTTGAACTAGCAAGGTCCATTGCGTTTTAGTCATAATAATTCGTGCTAGAACTAAGTATGTAACTAAATATTTAAAAGCCAATACCTACTAAAATTTACATTCAAATCAAGAACTATCTGGAGGTTAGTTTCATAAGTAGGCAACGGGTATTTACTTAAATGTATTTTGATGTTGGAATGTGCCGTCACCACTAGTTAGGGCAGGCTCCAGTGATAACATTAAATTGATTTCCGACAATTATAAACTACTTTGACAAGTCGTAACAGTAGTCTATCTCCCCTCCTCGTACATAGTTTATGCATATGTGTAACTATCTAATATACTACATGATGCAGTCTAATGGCAAATGCGTTAATTTATAATGGTTATTTTACTCTTCTTTTTTACAATTGAAAAATAAATGGTTTTCATTTCTAAACAGTTGTTTTTAAAATGCTGTTGATATCAGTAATTTTAAGTTATTTACACATATCAGCTTCTGTTATAACAGTTACGGAAATCGAGGCACCTAACAGTGTGTTCAACCCGATTGATATTCTGGCAGCAAAAGTATGCAATTATTGACACCTGCTTGTCTTTCTAGAAATATAATTGGAGCTTCAAATTGGAGCTCAACATTTAATTGGGGTGTTATGATGGTGTAATCTACACGTAAAATACACTGGTGTAGGTTTCCGTATGATACTACTGACAGTCTTCTTGTCATAAGCAAAGTTATGGAAGTGACATTGAAAAGTTAAATGTTTGTTTCCTCTTTTATGTGTAACTCGAAATGTATATAGTAAAATCATTCACCCATGCACATGTAACTTAGATTTTCTATAGTATATAAAGTATTAGCTCGGATCTCTTCTATATTCCCGATCCTTTGCATTCCTTTTATTTGTGAGTTCTTTAATTATGTAGCCTGCAGCTCCTATAAATATGTTAGAAATATTTAATTTTCACTTAATTTATTATTATCATAATCTTCGTTGTATATATTTTTATGTATTTAATTTGTAATCATTTTCTGCTTATTCGATAGCTGTGTATTACCCACCATTTGTAGATTTTGAAGTTAACATCTAATTTAAAATATTTGATTCCTTTCAAATATGAACTTCATGCAATAATTTAAGAAGCGGATCATTACTCGTATTGCGACTGTAACCAAACCTTGTGTGAATTTCCCTCCCTCAGAAGAATATAAGTATTTTGGGGTCCATTTACAGATTGTTTACTGGATATCATGCAACTCCTCTATGATACCGTGACTTTAAATAAAATTAGTAAAACGAATTACTTCATAAATTTATATTAACATAGATATACATTTGAAAAAAACTTAACTGTATCTACGGAGGTCCAAAGTCACTTCTGGAATTCAGAATTCTTTGCAATCCTGAATTTTGAAACTCCCCAAATTCTGTGCTCCTTAATTGCTACCTTGCAAAATCTAGGAGATCAGGTTACAAAATTCAGCCTTGTCAAAATTCCTACATTTCGGGAACTCAAAATTTTCACTCCGATTCAGGGAATCGTGAGCACCCTTTTACCATATCCAGTAAGGGTTTCCTCAGTTGTTCTGAAAGAATATATTCTTGATATATCCTTCATTGAACCTGGGTTATCAGACAGAGACAGCGTTTTAGACCATTAAAACTGAATGTTCACCTCTTCCTCATCATGAAAAATTTTAGAGCATCTTTATCTCCGTAACAGATAGACATTTATAATTAAAACCATAATATTTGATTCAGAATAACAGTGCGAGATAACCTGTTATATATGAAGTCTTACCAGGCCCACCGGCAACTTGTATTATGATGGAATGATAAGTGCATTAAAGACTAACGGTTATAACATTATTAATGAAGAAAATCGACTTATATAACTCTGGACAATCACTGTTAACCACAACAGGAAATATTCGGATTGACAAATTTATAATTTACTTTGTCAAGGAAAGAGTGTTAGACATTTATCAACAATTTCCGCAATTCTGCTTCTTAGCTATGCTGTATTTTTACATGAGGTAAGAATAATAACAGTATTAATATACTAAAATATGTAATAAATTGTTGTCAAAATTTAGGAAAGCTTTCAGATATCTGAGTTAGTTGTGGCAGCAACGGAAGGGTTAAAGTTAACGATCCATCGTCATTTTAATTATTTACAATATATAAATAGTGTTCTATCTGAAAGAGCTCCCATATGGCATTTTCCTACCCGATAATTATTTTGTGCATTGAAAAGTTATCATAAATATAAAAGAATGACATCAAAATATAATATATAATTTCCTATGCAATAACTCGTAGTAGGAAAATGCAGAGTTGTATTAGTTTTTTTCTCTTCTATTGTATAAATGGAAGCCACTTATTATTCTATGAATTTCATGTAAAATATTCAGTAAAATTTCATGCATTCAGTTACAGAGAGAGTTAAGCCATAATGTCAATAAAGCTATAATTACTACTTTCTTTCATTCGCTTGACCTCTGTGTGCAATTTTATGTTTACTATTTGTTGCCGGATGAACCGTTGAGGCTTCCGACAAAAATATTGATAATAATCAAATTGCAGACAGAGTTCAGGCTAATGAAAGAAAATAGTAATCACAACTTCATTGACTTGGTGGCTTAGCTTCTTCTGTCACTGAAGGCCTCATTTTTGCTATTTGATTTTACCTAGTTGTTTACACGTTGTCGCTAGGGTCATACGGCATCTGATCTTTGCATGAATTGGAGAGAAGTATGTATTTGTTTTCAGATGTACAGTTTCAATTAAGTAATACTTACGATAGTAATTCTTATCGCACTTGAACACTAAATTCAATTATAACTAGGGATTTCCAAAACTTAGTCATATTTAATATATTTGACAGAAAATTATCACGTGCATTTTTTATTTGGAAGCGTTGATAGTAATGAATGTGGAATAGGTTACAAGACATTGCTGAAAAACGTATCACCGAATTTAAGTTACCAGTTACACGTTATATATTCTTACTGATCAAGGAAAGCCGAAGACAGCATATATAGTTTCAGTGACTCATAACGAGAGCTACAAATAAGCGAAAAAAGTATTCATTACGTATCCTACCTACTTGGTATTCAAGCTAAAGTTTTCTCAAGTTAAAAATGTATATCACCTACGGTTTCCAATTTTATTAATTTAAATTTCTATAAATTGACTCCTTACGTGATATTTTATAACAGTTTTCTATATCATATTTTCTCTATTATGCCTTTTTAAAGGTAAATACAGTTACTGCGATCTTAAGGGACTGATCTGCATTTCTAGGATGAAAGGTATGCCAGTTAAATTAATCTATTTCATTGTAATTAATTTGTTATTTCTAAAAATTAAAAAAAAGAAGCTTATTTATAAGTTGCATTGTATTGTGCTACTAAATTGGTTTCTATTTTAAATAATCTTATTCTAAAACAACATATTAAAAAATTAAAATGTATCTGCAAAATGTGTTTCATGTGTGTAAAATGTCAAAATATGTAAAGCAAACATTCTATAATATGTTTGAGGAACTAAAAATACATAATAATTTAATTATATTCGGGCGTAGGTCCTAACATTTATAGAACATTGTATTGATAAATGTTTTAAAGTTACAGGTTTTTATTTATTTAGATTAAGGGGAAATTATTTTTGCTCAATATGTAATGTTATTTATCTTAATTTGCGATTGCGATTTAATATTTGTGCGGAGTACCTGGCTTAAACAAGTTGAATCTAAACTCACGGTTGAAATTTACTTCAAGCTATAAGCTAATCACGGTTCTCGCTAACGAACGACGAGGAGATTGCAAAATTGAACAGTTGAACGTCTATAGAACACTTTGTCGTCTTTGCATGGACAAGATAAAACAATTTGTGACAAAGTTCCACTTGCCATTTTCACTTCATTTATTGCTCTGTTATTAGTTCTGGAAACCTTATTACCTGGATTAATAGCATGCCGATAGGCCATCTCCGACTACCCAATCGTTCAGTAGATTTTTAAAACACAGTAAGAAGCATAGTGATTCTTTATAACCAAATAACACGCCGAAGGAAATATTGTTCTTAGTCCGCTTTGATGAAGGACTCATGTGCGAAATTATTTTTATTTCATTCGAGATATCTGTCGAATGTTTCTATATTTGGAAATATGTATTTACCATTACGAAATAACTTTCTCTTGAGTGAGTTATAGCAAATGAAAAATGTGTATGCTATTATATTAACGAATAAGGAACGTAGTTTTTCCAAACAAATATTATTGATAAATAAGTAATTCATTTGCAAAGATATTAATATCAGTTGTATGTGAAAGCAGTTCTTGAATTTAGATATTTTCAACTTTTACGTGATCTGTACACATATAACATGTAAGATATAGTTCTATATATGAACTAAAAGCGTTGAAATGTAATTATTTATTTTACAATCGGTTTAACTGTATTCTAGTAGCCTATAACTTTTAACTAAAATTGGGACACTGCCACAAAGTGCCAAGATTCACCTAAACTGACAGTATTAAGATAGGAGGAGTTAAACTAATTTAATCATATAGTAAGCTAACTAGCTGTATGTCTTGCGAAGGTTACACGTTCTTAATCGCAGTATTAAACATTCGCCAATAAATCCTCTTGTTGGCAACATCAAGCACGTTTTCATCACGAACACCTTTTCCCTTGAGATCAATTTTACTATTTTCCTCCCAAACACTTTCATCTTCCTGGTATCGTATTTTCCTCAGGCTTTCCACTTCCCTTAAATATAATATAATGTCTCAATGATCTAAATTACAATGACTACCAATAACGTTAAAGCAATTATAATCTCATGTCGAAAGTCTGTACTGTATTACGTATACTGCCTATGTTGAAACCAAGCAGTTTATTAACAATGAGGGTTTTGGCCAAAATTGTTACTTCATTGATCAAGTACTTAATCCTGATTCTCACGATGCCTAAACACAATTTACAAGAAATACCTTTTCATAGATAAGACTATAAATTCGTAAGACTATAAGTTACTTCTAAAGTCGTAGTAGAATCAAAGTGAGAAATATCGAGGCTGTGATAATTGTTTCTTGTATTACAGGAGAGTAACAAAATTATATTGATGTATTCCTATCAATTCGGTTCATTACACTCATATTGTGTTATATGAAATAAACCCTTCAAGGCCGATTGACAATTCTACAAACGAATTAGCATGAAATATTTCTAACTCTAATGAAACTTTCGATAATATCAACAATTTTCCCATTCCATTACAAAGAGATATAATTAAGTTAGGTGACATCGACCACATGTTAAGTTAATAATAAATAATGCAATGTCCTCAGAGATCAAGAAACTTCGCGAGAGGTAAACGCAATGGCAAGACAAATGCTAAGTCCCTTAAATAAAGTGGAATGTCAACTAACTCTCCGTAATGTAATTTCTTACTGTAACAAACTCTACATAACAGTTAACCTACTAGATTCTACATGAAGTTGTAATATGTACATCAGAATTCCAAAATCGCACTACGCTTATGCACAAACTAAATTTTCATTTCAAGAATACAAAGAAAGAAGGGCGGATGTCATTGATAGGCGATTTCTTGTCAGACACATTTTAAAGTCCAAATCTCTCATTTTATTAATAGCGCTTTTGGAATGGCACCTTCTCAGAGGTTAGCTGTCTTTGTGTAGGTCTTGCTGAGAACGCAAACTAAATATTTTAATGGTCATTTCTCATGTCTTTCCTCGCACTACATTTCTCTTTTCCAAAAGTAATATTGAAACAGAATTGAATAAATTTTAATTAAATATTCTACGAACATGGTGCAGAAATGTTGTAACACACAGTACAATTTTTGAAGTTTGTCTATTTTCATTTAACAATGAAAAATATATAACAGCAAACGTTATATGCCAAACATTATTACCATAAATGCCTTCAATTGTTTTTTGTTAATAATACTTAATTTACCATGTTTCAGTATCTTGTGGTCCTTTTCCGTAAACGATTTTGTAATTGGGGCTACACCATTTCTGTACTAAAAAGCATATTTTTGCCTCAATATATGTCGGTGAAGCCACGCAATTTTGGTATCTTCAATGAACAGCATCAATCTGTGCTCTTTCACTTCTTAAAATTTGCCTAGATCGATATGAGAGGTTTTCCAAGTTGCATCCCCATTGTGAGCATACACAGTAAGAATTTCTTATATAATTGAATTACTAAGTAAGTGGTGTTCAAGAAAGGATCTTTTAATGAAGCCTTTTTCAAATTTGTTGATATGTTTACATTATTTTAATTATATTATTTACTTTTTGTTATATCCGCTTTCAAATTTTCTGTCCATTTGTTATTCCTTCAATTTCCGGATTCAGTGCTATATGTCAGGCTGGGATTTGTAGTTACTTTCTATGTTTAACACAAATTTAAAATGTTAAAATATAGTTAGTAAGTTTGTTCATGGTTTAACATATTTTAAATTTTCTTTAAATTTTTTATTCAATTAGTATGAATATCTTCATCTAATTGCATTTCTCTCTGTCATCTTGCTATCATTTCACGATATCAATTCAGTTGTATTTTACTTCATTTCATTAATTAATTTATTTCAGGTGTCACATATTTTTTCGTATAGTCTATTGCTGATTACAAATCCGGGCCTAGGGGTTGGTACCAACCCAGCAGTTGTCTGGTGTAAACTTTAAAACTTATGCTAAAAGGCAACCATGAGCATTGATACCCTTGCGGATTGTCGCGTAGCTCTATGATACATATAGGGATAAGGTGAACTAGTCATAACATTAGAATTACATACGTCTTTCTACAAAAATGTGGTGGTATTGACACAATAATACAGGGTCTAATCGAGGGGAACTCAATATGTCAGATATCGTCGAACATATCAATCAGAGTCTCAATAACGCAAATGTAGGAAATCAGACACAGGACTTGGACAAAGGGCTTCCTGACAGTGGACGAGATGGCGATTTCGTAGAAGTCTGTAGGCGCAGCTAGCTTGCAGGCCTAAAAGTGACTCCTAATCATAATCCTTTCATGAGTGGTTCTGACAAGGTGGCTTGGCACTGTAGACGGGCTTACAGATGCACCAGCAACGAGGAGGCTAATGTGTATCAGTAAACAGTCTGAAGGCAACTGACTGTGAGTATCTCAGAGCAAAGTGTTCACGCGCTACCACTATTTATGAAATCTCTTTTATTTTGAGGAATGTCTTCCTGACTAATTGCGTTCCACCGTGTTTGGTGCGTGAGCAACAGCGGATCTTCAATTGCTACCTCAACTGAAACTTTCCTGCATTATCATCTCCCTTTATGTCCTTTATTTTTGCTCCACAGAAGAGCGAAACAGAAAGAAGGATATCATTTGAGGTTCCTCCTATCAGTCATCCCTGATTAGAATAAGATGAATTGAATACTGTTCTGCAAAATATCCTGTTTCTATTTAAGTGGGACCTTTCCTAAAAAAAGTATTCAAGGAAAAGCATAGAAATGAAAATAAAATCCTTTGTTCTATTAAAACAAAGAAAAACGTTTATAGGTTTAAACAATCTGAGCTGCAACCTTGAAAATAGTTGCGGACCACGACATCAAACAATACTTTTATATTGCAGCGTATACTTCTCGTTCTATAGGTATACATGGAACATCTGAACGGGCTACCAGGTCCACTTGGAGACATAGGATGTAGCGATCAATTGTCTGCGTAAACTGAACGGTGTTGTAAGTTTTCCTGAAAATTCAAAGAAATTTAAATTTAGAGGCGGTATTCTATTTCCGAAAAAAATGGTAAAATTTCACATTCTGTTGTCAAATTCAGTCGGTTATTAGAAGATATACCGTTTCAATTCTACAACGTGTCAGCAAGGTCCTCCACCAAAATGAAACCACCCATCTGGGTTGGGCTGGGAACAAACATTTGAGATAGGAAACCCGTGTCCGGAACCCAACCCTTACGACTCTGTGAGCAATTGAAATTTCGAGGGGTGTCCCATTTCAAATAAAACCACTAGAATATTGTATAGCACTGAAAGAAAATACAAAAAGTGTGCAGTGGAACACGTACTGAC
>JAGDQP010064557.1:0-11553 GCA_022664845.1 Lepisma saccharinum | reverse complement strand
TATTCTAAGGTCTTTCTTAATCCTGTTCATAGAGCCCCCTGAAGCAGTCCCAGCCCGGAGATCCGAATGAGGGACTAGTTTACCTCCGGAATATTTTACCCCAGGAGAATCCATGAACCATCTGTTACTATTTCTTGACATGTTTTAGCGGTGTAGAGTTGTCAGCTCTACGACCTCGCAGTAAAGATAGACATTCAAGATGTCGCCCTCTGTCCATCTCTGAGCCTTGCCGATGTCATTCATCTTCAGCCTCAGAGTGGTAATGGTGATGCTGCTTCCCCTCACCATGATATTTTTGTTCGGGGTTATCTTCCCCTAGCCTTTGTAGATCCCTCTACTAACTGCAAGGCAGCAGTACTGGTTTTGGTCCGCCCCGGAATATTTCCGGTACCCACCATATCTGGTCGGCATTCCCCTATCCGCCACCTGGGGAGGCGCCTGGTGGAAGACCAGTAACTCCAAAGAGGGAGTTATGTTTTCCCTAACAAATGGAAATCTGCTTTAGTTTGTTCTATACCGAAAACAAATGACAGACGAGAAATTACCAACCACAGGCCTATAGCAATCTTACCAGTTCTTGCAGAAATCTTTAAACAGATTGTATATCAACGAATTATTAATCATGTGAAGCCAGTTATGTCAACAACATGGTTTTGTTTCACAAAAAAACACTTTAACGAACCTTGCAATTGTTACAGATTTTGTTGCAAACTCGTTGGACGAAGGAAACAAGTCGATGTGATTTATAATGACTTAGAAAAGGCGTTTGACAGAGTTAATAACAATGCATTACTAGGTAAATTAAATCACTATCACTTCTCTCCATCCTTGATTTAGTTCATGTGTTCGTATCTAACTAATCGCATACAGTTTGTTCTATTTAAGGAATACAAATCTGATGAATATACAGCACTGTCAGAAGTCCCGCAAGGCTCGAATCTTGGACCGTTGGTATTCGTCCTACTCATTAATGACTTACCAGAATGCATACCGGATAATGAAAAAGTGCCATTTTCAGATGACCTCAAAATATATGCTCAAATTAATTCCATGGAATAAATGAATATGCCATAAAACTACAGCATAGTTTAGATAACTTACTAACTGGTGCCTATCAATCAACTTCCAGTCAATACGAAGTTTTATCATTTAGTAGACATAAAACGATTTATCTATGTAATTATTAAATTCATAAGTATGCATTAAGTAGGGCCGACGTAGTTAAAGATCTTGGTGTCACGTTTGAAATGAAATTAACTTTTAACAGACAAATAACAAATATTACAAATGAGGCTTTTAAAATGCTGGGATTTGTAATAAGGATAGGAAGAGAGTTTAACAACGTTTCTACATTAAAGAACATTTACTATTCTTATGTTAGTTAGAGCAAGGGCGTAGAATTTCTGATCTGTTATTTCTTAGGGAAATAACTTAAAATGAGTGCACAGACATCATTGTTACATTTTCGTGTCATTAAAATTCGCGTAGACAACACTGGTCTCTTTCACTGACAAAGGCAAGGACAAATATAATGATGAAGTCATCAATCTGGAGAATATGTACTACCTACAATGACATGTGTAGAACTTGTATAGAATTGGATATATATGTGATATGCCTTCCAAAGCATTTAGAAATAGTGTAATACAATATCTGTAAATGAACATTGTAAATATCGGTACTGTAATTGGGCTATAAAGCATGTTGTGTTGACAATAAATAAATGAAATAAAAATAAGAAAGAACATGTAAATATTTTATTTTTGTTTTCTATCTTGCAAAGTATAATTTTCTCTGGCTAGAGGGAAGGGGGGGCAAACGCCCAGTCCCCCCTAATAGGCGGGCACTAAAACTAGCTATAGACCATGTAGCATATTTTCTGCTTATCTGGTATTACCATGTTCTGATAACAGACTGAAAACGAAACAGTAGAACAACAGATTCATGAACGCGTTTTAAGTACACAACGGTTCTTTTGCCGCACCTTGAGTCAAATTAACTTTCCAAATACTGTTATTGTTAACATTTACTTCCCCAGATTGTCAATTGACGGATCGCCACTGAATTCAAGGTCTGTTACACATCAATAATGATATTTTAGTCTACATTACTTGAATCATTTCTGATTAAACATATGCCTGGTATTGAAGGAGTGACTAATGAAGAAGGATTAACTATTTTACTTTATAAATATCAGGACGTTTATTTTGAGAAAATACCGCGTAGTAATACAAAATAAAAAGTCACTTCAGAGCCTTTTGTTGTCAAAGTAAGAAAACAATCTTACTTTACATATACAATGTCGGAACGGGAATAATTCCCGCTTTGAGGTCAGTGTCGCGACAAAAATTCTTTCTAGTCCATATATTACACCAAGCACATCTTCTGCGCTAACTTAACCGGTCGTATGCACAGATTCACCTTTAGAGACGACTAAAATTAACGATCAACCCTTCATTTCCCTTTTTAGTTATTCTGTGGGTACGGCCATATCGACTTTCTTAAAGTACAGACAGACGCTTCTTACCACGTGGATGGGTCATATAAAGGTCAGTTCAAAGAGCGATGTCAGAAGAAGTTGAAGCATAGTTCCACCACACACACAAGACAAAAGAAGTGTCTCTACCGCATAACACCTCTTTGCAACAAGTTCATATTTTACCTCGTCTACCAGTTTCTTTCCCTTGAAAAAAAGAAAGAAATTGCGAGCTTGGAGGAAATTAATGCACATGTCACGTAAGGTTATTTGTTAACACCACCATTGAAATCTCCCTCAATGAAACCAGAATATACCCACGTAAAGACGTCAGACTGTGATTGTGTCCAACGTACTTAGGTGAATACCATGCTGTTCTCTGTTTGTAGACAACGCCTATTTTGACTTCTTCCTTATTCCATTACGAACAAGTTATGGAGAAGCTCCACCTTTTGTGGGTCCAACCAAACGAATTCTCTGCTGTTCGAATACGACTTATGTTGAGAGACCTTTCTCAGTTGTACATATTTGTAGAAGTCAACGCAGCATGCAGATTTACCGTGTTCTCGTGTCTTTGACCATGTCCTGACTTCGTTCAATGTACTTTCTTGCTTTCTTCACACAATTTGCTGTAATTTATCTTACAAGTGAGAATGTGAAAAGTTGCACACAAGTTCTACTCTTTACATGTCATGTTTTCCAACTTCAACAGCTTCTTGGGTCTTGCTGTTACCACAGGTTCCCTTTGGATTTGTTCATTTCAAATTCATAAAAATAAAGGATAAACTCGAAAACTAACATTACGCTGGTATTCTGCTATCAGCACTGTACGGCGAAAGCACATAAAGTTATTCAATTAGCGCCAGTGATTTATTCATATCCCTCCGCCATCTAAACTTTACATTAGTGCTGTCAAAACAAGTTTCTACTTATTTTTGGAAAGACTGAAAAATAACTCTAAAAATCCGAAAAGTCATTTTCAAAACGTTTTCTGTTTTCAAATTGGTTTAACGGTATTTAATATTGCTTTTTGTATTTTGGAACAGTTTAGTGGTTTTCTTAGTTTCAAAATCGCTTTGAAATTTGGAATGTGACATTGGCTCGAACTTTGACCAAATTCTGATTGGAATTTGAGCTGCCTTTAGTCATATAAGAATCAGGTCAGAATTCTGATTAGAATTTTAATTCGAAGGCATTTATAGCATCTTATGGTTACAATCACCGCATGAAATCTGTAATCTATCAGTGAAGAAGACATGAGAAAGGGGTCTTTATTCGCTGTAGCTCAGGCTGACTACCAGTTGAAGGCCCGGGCTCAAATCCCGGCCGGAACGCTGGAAACTTTGTTCAGAGCTTCCATGTCTGAGGTTCTGAGGTAATTTCAGCCTCCTGTCAAACAGAGTACCAGAGTGACCGTGGTACTCTTGGGCACATTGGGAAGTAAAGGCGGTCGAGCGTGGGACTGACCACCTTACCTCAATTCGAGCCGTAGGTTGAGAATATGTAAAGCGCTATCTCCACACACACACCATTCGCCGTTCCTGGCGCGTGCATGTTGCAGCGGATACCTTTACCTTGATGCCTGTACTCAACTGCTGTGACTGGAATACTCAGGATAGCTGACGAGGGAATATAAACATGTTTGTTTGACTTGATATTAACGTCCTCAACAAGATCCTGAGCTTCTAAGGGAGAGATCTAAAGTTCTTTTTTCTTTTGTTAAAGTAGGCTCCCAATCGCTGCGCTAAATGGACTGTCACCGAGTTTGAATCCCAAGACATGAACATTGACATGCTACCACCCCATGGGGTGATTCATGCGCAGTGACTTCATCGGTAGACCCTGAGGATTCATGGGTCGAACTCTCATCGAGTAGGCCATACTGTCTAAAGATTTAGTGCGATTTCCTCTGCCACACCTGCTGAATAGTGATTTGTACGTACAATAAAAGTTCTGACCGCTTGTTAATCTCCTTTCCAGGAAGTAGTGCTGCAGACATAACTCAGAAATATGTTTCAAAAACAATTTCCATTATATAAACAGAATCCAAGCAGGACAAAGAAAATAGCCACTGTCAAAACATTGCACAACGTAAAGATTACACACCGTAAAACATGAGCTGGATCTTAAGTGCAGGTACCTCCAAAACTGTTTGTAGAGCTTCGCTATGAATCATTACATCTTTCAAGATGCTATCTTTACTACTCCATGGAATCTGCAGGCAACAGGGGAGTGAGGGAGGAAAGAAGCTGTGAATTCTTCGTCGTGACTGGCAGCTTCCCTTGGTCCATCCTAAAGGGTAAATGCGCAAGAAACTAGGAAAAGAAAGATTGCATGGATATTATCGTACTCAAGCGTGCAGAACACAAGATTACAAATTAAATTAAGGAGAGATGTGGAAGTTGTGTTACTAAAGACGCCAAAGGGACAAAGAAAGGAGAGAATATTAGACGATTACCAGCAACACAAAGGGGGGAAGGGAAAAAAACCCGAGAGAAAGCCTACATACCAAAAATTGTGTAAATCACATGCTTGTAAAAGCATGTCTAACTTTTTAAAACTCCTCTTCGTTTAAAAGAAAGAAATTCGCACTTCACAGAAGTTGACTACAAATTGTTATCTAGTGTTCCCATCTTTAAGACGTGAATTTCCTTTTGTCTCTAGGTGTGGGTTCAGGGAAACTAAGTACCTGATGACCGCTTAACTTTTAAGAACAGATTATGTTTTCGTCAACATAGTGATGGTTCAAAATTTCAAAGAATTTTTAAAAAGAATGCTCACTAGTTATGCTCATTATCTGCACTGTAAGATGTGCATGGAACAAGTCCAAAACAAAAAGCAAATCAACTCGATACATAGAAAAGGAACTTTGTTCTTCAATATCACAAAGTTTCAAACGAACATTAATCAACTTTGGTAAACGTGGCAATTAGCTTTAAAAATACCATAAAGAAGGGATTTAATAACGATTTGCACACTGGTATGAGTATCGTCGACAAATGTAAAGAAGATACTAAAAATTCGAGTGATAATTCACAGAAATGCATATTATATAAAAAATACCAAGTAAGCACCAACTCAACTCGTCTCGACTTGAGCAAGTACTAAGCACTGACTCGACTTGAGCAGGTAAGCACTGACTCGACTCGCAAGTCGTTGACAACCCTAGAGTACGCTTGCTAACTTGGGGATGTGACGTAGGACTTGAAGCATTCCTTTAACAACGGTAGTCGACAACACAAGAGATTCTCCGATTAAATCTTGACAAGATGTTTAGCCAGACTCTCTCGTATATAATCCTAAGCTCACTGCTTAATCCAGAGAATCTAAAACCACAGTTTTACACTCAAACTATCACCTTAATTTTGCAAGTATTCTTTCATTTTGTCGTTCCTTTCGGACACAATTTAAAATAATACGATGTTTAATGAAAGTAACTTTGTAGTTGGAGGTGATCTTGTAGTCGCTGAAATTGAACAGTTGGTCGCTGAAATACTCCTTATGGACGCAAAAAAATAACTGAAATACTCCTTATGGACGCAAAAAAATAACTTTTTTTTTTGCCAGGTTTAATTGATATTTGAATGTGGTAGTTTTCAAATAATCTAATTTTCCCCGTAATATTCGGAATGTATAGTAGTGGAATCTTCCTCGGTTTCTCAGTCATGCTGTTTGGAATTTTAATTTTTTAAAGGCCTTTAGGCATCTTTAGATCAAGCCGGATGGATGATGATGAGAGAATTGGTGGAATGAAGAAAATGGGAGGAAACGGGAGAACCCCGAGAAAACCCACGCACACGGTATTTGTCCACCGCAAAGCTCACGTGGCATGACCAGGGTTCGAATCGAGAAACCCAAGCACCAGAGGTGAGCACTCTACCATTGAGTCACCGCGCCCAAGCTGTCTGGAGTAAGGACATCTGCTTTCTTCAATATTATTTCCTTTTCTGCTTTTCCAATGACGTCTTCAAAAAAAAAAAAAAAAAAGGCGAAAGCAATTTAGCAAAACATCGTCGGAAAAAAGCTTCGTATTGTAAATAAATGTTTCTTGACCTTTTACGGTATAATGCCGACAATACGTGACGCTAAATTTTATATTTTAGTAACTTTTCTATTATCATCACAAGGTCAAAACGTGCATTGCCCAATACAGTAGCTAACATATTCAATACATCTTTTGCTCTTATTACATTCTAGCAAAACTACTTTTCAAATTCATTTTACTTACATGACGATCACACATACTTCTTGTATGACAGCATATTTGTGAGTATCTTGTTCATTTCGTTATCTTACATCGTGAAGGTGAAAAAATGCTCTTCCACTCTTAAGTACTGATATTCCAGTTTCTAGATTCTAATCTACGTAATGGTACGTAAAACCGGTAGCGACCGTACAGCTCGCATCAAAAGTTTCGTATCTACCGGCCACTGCATCACTGTAAAGTGGTAAATATGGCCTAACCACGAAACCTATTAACAAAAATAGGCCTATATTCAAAGTCGTTATTATAGTACAAATCAGAAGGTACAACAATAAATTCTCGCAACAATAAATTTCACTGGAAACGCACATATTGAGAATTAAACCAAGATCATCAGCGAACAATACGTTTGTTGCTGAATATGCACAAGTAACTATTTTTCAATCCATTACAGGAAGAAGCTGTTACAGTAGCATCGCTGTTATAGGACGTTGATGGATAGGAAAAATAAAAGAAACATCAAATATAAACACTGAGATAGCTTTAGGGAAGAACTCAACGAATTATACAACGTTAGAGTCAAAAGAAAACAAAACAAATAATATGAGCAAAAATCATGTAAAAGAAAGCAAATAATTTCTACATATCTTTAATAATAATAAAAAGAAAAAAAAACGAGAAATGAACCAGAAATCTGCTGAAGGCTATAAATTTATAATCAAGAGTCTACACCTGACACAGAGACGGACAACAACTACCGGTTTTTGTGAAGGGGAAAAAACATTGCAGAAAATTAATTTTGTTATGTCGCGCGCGGAAGAATACATAAGATTTTCGGATGAAAGTAGTGTGGGAAGGACGAAAAGATAAAAATTAAAAACTGGTTATATTACATGTTTAAAATGCAATAAGATTCATTCTTTTTTCTTTTTTTTCCTATTTCTTTATCTAAATGCACCCTGTATTATACAGCACGTGAACATCCGCGGTTTCGTTTTAAATCATCTTGACAACTAGTCCGAATGCCTACGAGAATTAATGAATGCTACTGGGCAAAAGAAAGGGTTAACATTTTCAGGTTTCCTTATGGACGTACTGGGGGGAGGCGAAGAGTACTGTATACATGCATGTATATGTATAAATGATGAATACAGGTGATGTTCTTATTCTCATCTTGCTACGGGAAAACTTCACTGAAGGAATGCTTTACGTTATGGTCATTATATCTGTTTACCGTTAGACTAACAAAGGTTTTGACTAACACGTGACCTATGATGATCTGTTTCTCTTTTTTCACCTTTTCATTTTTTTTTCTAAGCGAAATTAAGATTGCAACTACATAAGCAAGTCCCAAGAAAGATTTTTTTCCCTCTTCGTTGCCCTTGGCAACAAAGGTTAATATTTTATGAGCATCAAGTATCCTCGCGTATGTAATTATTTGTATGCACTCTTTCTTCTTTTTCCGTTTATGTGTACGACGTAGACACGACGAACTGAAGCACATTCACTCCCCCCTTCTCCTGTGAATATGGAATGAAGATCAAGTCTTCCATATTCCTGGTTTTAAAACCCATTAATTATTGAGGGTAAAAATAGTTAGACCATTATCATTCGAAGCGCTCAAATTTCACAGCTTATAAATAAAAGGAATTCGTGGAAATTTTTAATGTAAGCTTTACGAAGAAAACATGCTATAAATATAAGATCTTCCCAAAATAATATCTGTATGCTACACCAGAGTTGCCATATTTAACTAAAGTGTTATCGATGTCCTTTTATTTACAGGGTGACCATATTATCCGGATTACCCTATGGCAAAGCTTTTAAACGAACAGTTCTATATATTACAGGATGTCCCAGGAAGATTTAATTAGGCCTATACCCCAACACGCGTAGAATGCTCCAAAACATTTGGGAACAAAGGATATTTCTAATACATACTTCTGAGAATATTAAAAGGTTATTCTAGATTTAATCCTTCGAAACAGTTCTAGAATATTCTGAGAATGTCTCGAATGTACAAGCATATTACACATATTCGCAGAATACCCATGGAATATCCTCATCATATGCGCTCATCCTAACATTAAATATTAGTAGAATGTTCTATGAATATGCCAGGAATATTGTAGGATATCGTAGTGATATATCCCCATATTTTACAGGAATATTGTATGATATCGTACGGATATACCCATTCTTACGGGAATATGGTAGAATATCCTAGAAATATCTCCATATTCAACGGGAATATTCGCAGCGTATTCCTAGAATGTATCTGTGGTGTGAGAGTTAGTACTAAAGAACAAAACTATGCATAAACTGTTAGAAATAATGTATGCACTCAAAAGCGCTATAATAAAACTTCTACACGTGAGTCTGTAAAATGGCTATCGTGATGCTCCTGTGTTTTCCAGAAAGCTGATGTACTGTCAATCTTTTTCAATCTGTCAGTATTTTTTAAATTTCTAGCCACTCCGTTTTATATGCCCGGTAAATTGTAGTAATGGATATGACAGTTAATTTAAAGATTTAACGAGTGTGGTCGAAGTTCTTTTAAACAATCGATATAAAAGTCACTAAACTTTAACGTAAAAACATCTCAAATTCATGTGTTGAAATTATCCGAAAAATTAACTCTAGACATCTGTATTAACCACTACCGAAGCGTCATAAATAAGACCCTATAAATCAATATATGCCTTCAAATACAGCAAGTGATTGTTCAAAAATATTTCTGTGGTCTGCAGCTGTCTCCATAGCCTTTTCCAACTTATGTTCTGGATCAAAGGAAAAGAATATGTCAAGATTAATCAAACGGAAGATCAGTTATCCGGAAGTGAAGCCAGTTTTTGTTGGAATTCACTCACCCATCTTCTGCTGAGCTTGAAACAGGCATAAAAATGCGTGACAACGCACCACGCGTCGCGATTCATCAGATGTAGGTTCAGAAGCTTCGTTTCTTGTACAGTACAGCAACGCTTCTCAGGCTTTTAACCAGAGTTGAAGATTTAGCCGCATTACTTCTTTCTGACTCTTTCATTTCTTTATGTCTCCGTATCAGAACATAAGCATTCTCTCAGAGCACCGCTAACCAAAACGATCACTATCATCATTACGCCTCAAATGAGTAAACTTTTGTTCATTTTATGAATATTTTTGTTCACTTTCGATCATTATTTCAACATTTTCTGTATGCCATTTTCACACAAGAAAAATGGCGGAAGCGGGAATACGAGGACCTGGATTCTGTTTCAGGAAACTACCTTGCAACTTTTCCATCCTTGAACTTTTCCATCCTTGAACTTTTCACTCTTCAGGTTTGCATTAACCTCCCGTCGTTTCGTTGCCTATCTTTTGGGTGACAAAAGTCCACTAACGGGCTAATATTGTCTTGTATAATCAAAGTCCTTCAACAAAATGGTAGATAGGCACTGAATAAGAACAGAAATTCGTAGCATGAGGTTGGCGCTCGTGAGACAATCCTACGGAAATGCAAAATGAAGAGTGAAAACGTACAATGTACTTTGGTGATAGCAGTCGGTGACAGGACATTGTTTTAACAGACATTTGACAATAAAAAAAAATAGGTCGGATGACTGAAGTGTGCAAGATTTGAACCAGCGCTATCTCCACTATGCCAATCTATTAGATAATGGATACATCTACAGTTATTGCTATAAAAAAAAGTTAATAGCGAAAGCAATGAAATTTACTTGACGTGAGGAAACCAGCTACCAAATCTTCAAGTAATGCTCACCAGACACCACGTGCCGTAAGATGTTGTCACCTACAAAAACCGCAAACAGAATTTTCTACTCACAAAAACTGAACGTGATGAGAACACGGCATGTGGCAAAGTCAAGGACAGTCTGTGGTTTTTCTTTTGACTCCTTGTATAATCTTTCTTACAGAATGACATTAACACCAAAGACTATTCACAGATTTGCAATATTTGAATACCCAGTGAATGGATAACTTCAGCACCCTTATTGTAAAATGAAAGATGCAGAAAGATCTTATTTTCCCTTTGCTGCCAACAGTAGGATGAAAAAACAAAACAATTAACATTTATGGGATCACCCTTATAAGAGCTTGGAAACATAAGGTCTGCACATAAAGTAATGAGACTGATTCAATCAAGATATTTACAACCAACTTAAATAGAAAGCAATTTTATTTATTTCAAAATAGCACGGGTGTGTGGGAAGAACTGTTTTTCCTGTCGGGACTGAACCAGGAAGAGAAGGGAAAATTTTTGAAAATCGAGACATTTTCAGAACGGGAAATTGATCAGTGATCGGTAATTCGTAACTCAAGACTTTCCGAACCTCCCGGGAATACCCGACTTCTGTACTCGACAACCTAAGATCTCAGGAACGCGGGAAAAAGTAAAAAAAAAAAGTCTGTGAGAGCTGATAGGATAGTATCTCTGTCGGCCTCACTAGGCTCTGCGGGAAGAAACACTTTACTGTCGTGAGGGAAAGACAAAATATCCAGAAAGTAAAAATTGTCATGAATTCCCGACTTTCCAAGATCTCCCGAAATCTCGAAAATTCCCCACTGTCGAGACTACCCAACCTCTCGGGAATACTCAACCCTAGATATTTGCCGATTTTTCGGGAATTTCTGACTTCCAGAGTCAGAATTTGCTACCGAATTTCCCGAAAATCAAAACCGTAATAGGAATTTTATTTTCCGATCTTCTTTTTGGAATTTCGGGTACACACACACACACACACCCCTTATAGCTCACTGCTTTAACGTCTAGATGACGACCAGAGATTTCAAGGAAATCGCCGACTTTCACGTTGGAAGTCGTTGTGCCCCTTTGATTATCCATGGCTCATAAATGATACCTCATTGAAAAGCT